>CAUYTI010006229.1:0-30497 GCA_963575145.1 Galago senegalensis | reverse complement strand
GCCTGTGGTCCCAGCTACTTGGGAGGCGGAGGCAAGAGACTCGCTTGAGCCCAGGAGTTGGAGGTTGCTGTGAGCGTGATGCCACAGCACTCTACCCAGGGGGACAGCTTGAGGCTCTGTCTCAAAAAAAAAAAAAAAGAAAGTAAGTTCAATCAAACTAATAGCAGATTTCTAAGCAAAAACCTCAGAGGCTAGGAAAGAATGAGATGATCTATTCAGAGCATGGAAAGAAAGAAAAATTCCAGTCAAAGGTACTATACCCTGCAAAGTTACCCTTCATAAGTGAAGGAGAAATAAAGCCTTTCCCAGACAAGCAAAAGCTGAGAGAATTCATCACCGCTAGACAAGCTCTACAAGAAATGCTTAAGAGGGTCCTACACCTGGAAGTGAAATCTGTGAAACCCAATGGTAGAGCAAACGTACAAAGAAGGAAGAGAAAGGACTCAAATGTTACCATTACAGAAACCCACCAAACCACAACGATAATAAGCTAGAAAGAAAAGAACGAAGGATATGTAAAACAATCAGAAATTGGTTAATCAAATAGCAGGAATAAGCCCTCATGTCAATGATAACCTTAAATGTAAACAGATTAAACTTCCCACTTAAAAGATACTGTCTGAATGAATTTTTTTAAAAAATGACCCAACTATATGCTGTCTACAAGATACTCATCTGACCTCTAAAGACCCATATAAACTGAAAGGATGGGAAAAGATAATCCATGCAAACAGAAACCAAAGAGAGCAGGAGTAGATACACTTAGAACAGATAAAACAGGCTGCAAGTAAAAAAGCAGTAAACTATAAAGAAGGCCATTATATAAAGATAAAGGGATGCATTTAGCAAGAGGACATAACAATTGCACCCACACCCAACACCCAAGTACCCAAGCGAATGAGTATTTGCTAATAATAAAGCAAATACTATTAGATCTAAAGGGTAAGATAGACTCCAACACAGTAATTATTGGGGACTTCAATGACCCACTCAGACAAATCATCTAGACACAAAATTAACAAGGAAGTACTGAACTTAAACACCACATTAGAACAAATGGTACTAACAATCATTTACAGAACACTGCACTCAACAGCTACAGAATATACATTCTTCTCATCAGCACAAGGAACATTCTCCAGGACAGACCGTATTTGGGGCCACAAAACAAACCTCCACAAATTTAAAAAAAATGAAAATACATCAAGTATCTCCTTAGACCCCAGTAGAATAAAAGTAGAAAGTAATAACGATAGGAACATGGAAAACTGTGCAAATACATGGAAATTGAGTGACATGCTCTTGAATGACCACTGGATCAAGGAAGAAGTTAAGGAGGAAATAAAATTTGTCTTCAAATAAATATAAATACAACATAACAAAACCTATTGGATATAGCAAAAATTGTGCTAAGACGGACGTTTATAGCAATAAAAGCCTACATCAAAAAAGTAGAACAATTTCAAACAAATAATCTAATAATGTACTTAAAAGAGATAGAAAAACAAGAACAAATCAAACCCCAAATTGCTGGAATGAAAGAAATAATAAAGCTCAGAACAGAGTTAAATGAAATAAGACACTGGAAAACAATATAAAGAATTCATGAAACAAAAAATGTTTGGGGTTTTTTGAGAGAGTGTTGCCTGTCACCCAGGCTAGAGTGCTGTGGCATCATCCTACCTCAAAGCAATCTCAAACTCCTGGACTCAAGAGATCTTCCCGCCTAAGCCTCCCAAGTAGCTGGGCCTATAGGCACACACCACCATGCCCAGATAATTTTTCTATTTTTAGTAGAGACGGGGTCTCACTTTGTTCAGGCTGGTCTCAAACTCCTGATTTCAAGTGATCCTCCTTCTCAGCCTCTCAGAGTGCTTGGATTTTTTTCAAATTTTTTTTTTTAAGATAAATAAAATCAATAAACTGCTAACCAGACTACCCAAGGATAAAAAAGGGAGAAGTATTAAATAAACAAAATCAGATATGAAAAAGGAGACCTTACAACTAATACCATAGAAATGCAAAAGACGATCAGAGACTATTACGAACTATATACTAACAAACTGTAAAACCTAGAGGAAATGAAAGAATATGAAAAAATTCTTGGACATATACAACCTACCAACACTGAATCTAGAAGAAATAGAAAATCTGAAAAGGCCAGTAACAAATAATGAAATCTCATCAGTAATAAATACTCTTCCAGAAAAGATAAGCCCAGGACAAGATGGTTTCACTGCTGAATTCTACCAAAGTTCTAAAAAAGAACTTACATCGTTTCCTCTCATATTGTTCAAAAAAAATTAAATAACAGAGAATTCTTAACTCATTCTGTAAGGCCAACATTACCCTAATATCAAAACCAGACAGGGATGCAACAAAAAATTAAAACTAGAGGCCAATATCCTGATGAACATAGATGCAAGAATCCTCAACAAAATACCAGCAAACTAAATCCAATAGCAACTCAAAAGGACAACACATGATGCTCGAGTGAGATTCATCCCAGGGATGCAAGGACAGTTTGATATATGTAAAGTAATAAACATGACACATCACATCAACAGAATACAGAGCAAAAACTATATAATTATCTTAATAGACACAGAAGAAGCATTTGATAAAATTCAATGTTCATTTGTGATATCTCAATAAACTAGGCATAGAAGGAATATACTTCAACATAATAAAAGCCATATATGATGAACACACAGCTAACATTACGCTGAATAAGAAAAAACTGAAAACCATTCTTCTAAGAACTGGAACAAGACAAGGAGGCCCAATTTCAGCACTCCTACTCTACGTAGTACTGAAAGTCCTCGCCTGAGCAGGCAGGCAAGAGAAAGAAATAAAAAACATTCAAACTGGAAAAGAGTAAATAAAATTGTCCCTCTCTGCAAACCCCATAATTATGATCTCATATCTGGAAAATCTAAAGACACTACCCAAAACTCTGAAGAAAAATATCTGTAAAGTTTCAGGCTACAAAATCAACATGTAAATCAGTAGCCTTTCTATACACCAATAATGAACTAGCTGAGAAGGAAATCAAGAAGGCAATGAATTTATAAGCTGTAAAAAAATACCTTGAAATAAATTTAACTAAGGAAGTAAAAGACCTCTACAAGCAAAATGATAAAACATTGATAAACAAACTTAAGAACACACAAATGGAATGACATTCCACATTTACAGATTAGAAGAATTAATATTGTTAAGATGATCATACTATCTATGTCAATTGATAGTTAATTCAATTGCTGTCAAAAATACTAATGTCCTTTTTCATAGAAGCAGAAAAAATTTCTATAATTCACATGGAAGTGTAAAAAGCTCTAAATAGTCAAAGCAATCCTCAGCAAAAAGAATAAAGCTGGAAACATTACACTACTTTGTTTTAAAATACTGTACATTACAAGGCTATAGTAACCAAGAGAGCTTGATATTGGTATAACAACCCAATGAAAGAATGAAATCCTGTCATTTGCAGCAACCTGGAAGTTCTGACCAATGGAACAAAATAAAGACCTCAGGAATAAATTCATGTATTTATATCCAACTAACTTTTTACAAAGGTGCCAGGAAGATAAATTGGAAGAAAGGACACATTCTTCAATAAATGGCACTAGAAAAATTGGATAGCCATGTATAGAAGAATGAAACTGGATCCCTATCTCTCACCATATAAAAATATCAACTCAGAATGGATTAAAGACTTAAACAAAAGACCCCAAACTATAAAACTACTAGAAGAAAACATAGGGGAAACACTTCAGGACATTGGTCTATGCCAAGATTTTAATGCTAAGATCTCAAAAGCACAAAACCAAAATTAGAAAAATGGTACACTATTAAACTAAACGTCTTGTGCACTCAAAGGAAACAGTCAACAGAGGGAAGAAACAGCTGGGAAAAAATACTTGCAAACTATTCATCTGACAGGGGACTAATATTCAGAATATTCAAGGTATTCAAACAACTGAACAGTAAAAAACAACAAATTAATTTCATTAAACAGTGGCAAAGGACATGAATGAGCATTTCTGAAAAGAAGACATACAAATGGCCAACAGATATTTGAAGAAATGCTTAACATTCTAATCATCAGGAAAATGCAAATCAAAACCACAATGAGATATGCCATATCACCTTACTTCAGTTAGAATGGCTATTGTTAGCTCTGTGCCTGTGGCTCAGGTGGCTAAGGCGCCAGCCACATACACCTAAGGTTGTGGGTTCAAATCCAGCCCGGGCCCGCCAAACAACAATGATGACGGCTGCAACCAAAAAATAGCCGGGTGTTGTGGCGGGGCCTGTGCTCCCAGCTACTTGGGAAGCAGAAGCAAGAGACTTGCTTGAACCCAGGAATTGGAGGTTGCTGTGAGCTGTGAGGCCACAGCACTCTACCCAGGGGGACAGCTTGAGGCTCTATCTCAAAAAAAAAAAAAAAAAAAAAAGAATGGCTATTGTTAAAAAGCCAAAAATAACAGATGCTGGCAAAGATGCAGAGAAAAGGAAACTGTTCCACCATTGGTAAAAATATAAATTAGTATAGCCACTATGCAAAACAAGATGGAGACTTCTAAAAAAATTAAAAATAGAACTACCATATGATTTGGCAATCCCAGTACTGGTTACTTATCAAAAGGAAAATAAATCAGCATATCAGAAGGATGCCTGTACTTCCATGCTTATGGCAACAGTATTCACAACAACCAAGACATGGAATCAATCAAATGTCCATCAACAGACGTACAGCTTTAAAATATGTGATAAATACACATGATTCCAAAAAAAAGTATATACATTTTAAGAAAGGAAAAAACTGTCACCCTCTGTATATAACATATATACACACACTTATATGTTATATGTTATATATAATACATATGTATATTATATACATACCCACACACATGTGCGCATATACAATGGAATATTATTCAGTCTTAAGAAAGAATGAAATCCTGTCATTTGCAGCAACCTGATGAAACTAGAGGTCATTATATTAAGTGAAATAAGGCAGCACACAAAGACAAATACCGCATTCTCACTTATATGCAGGAGCTAAAAAAGTTGATCTCATAGAAGTAGAGAGCAAAATGACGTTACCAGAGGCTGGGAAGGGAGTGTGGATGGGTAGGATTGAAGTGAGGTTACTGGGTATAAATACACAGTTAGATAGAAGGAATAAGTTGTGATGCTCGATAGAGAAGTAGGGTGACTACAGTTAACAGCAATGTCCTATGTATTTAGAAATAGAAGGGAGGACTTGAGATATTCCCAACAAATAAAAATGACCACTAAGCAAGGTGATGGATACTCCAAATACCCTAATGTGATCATGACACATTCTGTGCATGTAACAAAATATCACGTGTATCCCATAAATATGTACAACTTCTTTCTTTATTGATCTTTTTTCTTTTAGATGGAGTCTTGCTCTGTCACCCAAGCTGGAGTGCAGCGGCAGGATCATAGCTCACTTCAGATTCAAACTCCTGGGCTCAAGAAATCCTCTTGCTTCAGCCTCCCAAGTAGCTGGAACTACAGGTGCATGCCACCATGCCCAAATAATTTTTCTTATTTTTGTACAGATGGGGTATTGCAACAGCTCAGGCTGGTCTCAAACTCTTGACCTCAAGCAATTCTCCTACCTTGGCTTCCCAAAGTGCTAGGATTACAGGCATGAGCCAGTGCACCCAGCCAATAGGTACAAATGTTATGTACCAATTTAAAAAAGAAAAAAATAATCACAGAGAATCAGATGTATACTTTAGGAGCCAGGTCTTTCCTAAGTTTGAGAAAAGGGCATGGGAGTGTGGTAGGCTGAGGATGGTTCCCAAAGACACATCTGTGCCCTAATCCCTGTTATCTGTGAATGTTACCTTATTTGGGAAAAGGGTCATTGCAGAGGCAATTAAATTAAGGATCTTAAGATGAAGCAATAATTCTGGATTAGGCCCTAGTGCAATCACATGTATCCTACTAGGAGGGTGGCAGAGGGAGAACTCAGAAGGAGAAGATGTGACCAAGAGGCAGAGATTGAAGTGTGTGGCCACAAGCCAAAGAATGTCAACAGCCATCAGAAGCTTCTGGAAGAAGGAAGGAATGAATTGTATCCCTTTAGGGCCTCTGGAGGGAACATGACCTTGCTGAGAACTTGATTTCGGACTTCTAGCCTCTAGAACTATAAGAGAATACATTTTTGTTGTTTTAATCAACCAAATTTTTGGCTATTTGTTACAGCAGGCTAAATAAACAAATACAGAGAGGACGTACTCACTTCTAGCTCTTTCTCCTCTGCTGTTTCTAGGAACAGATCTGGACGGAAGGGTTTCGTTCCATTGGAATTTTCCACTCTGAAAATCTTTTCTGGATGAGAATAATTCAAATTACAAGGATGAATACAGCATAAAGAAATTTTAGTAGGATGTGACTTAGTTCACCATGCTTGCCACCCTCCTACCAAGGCTCTTCAGCCCGGTGAGAGAGTCTCGGCCAGCACTCAGTAGACAGATCCGAGAGGATGAGGCAGAGAGGCCTTGTGCCATTCATTACCAGGAGCTTACCCTCACCTTAACTCAGACGCCCCCTCCTTAGTGCACCTTAACTCAGACACCCCCTCCTTAGTGGGCCCTAACTCAGACACTCCCTCCTTAGTGCGCCTTAACTCAGACGCCCCCTCCTTAGTGCGCCTTAACTCAGACGCCCCCTTCTTAGTGGACCTTAACTCAGACGCCCCCTCCTTAGTGGACCTTAACTCAGACGCCCCCTCCTTAGTGCACCTTAACTCAGACGGCCCCTCCTTAGTGGACCTTAACTCAGACGCTCTCTCCTTAGTGCGCCTTAACTCAGACGCCTCCTCCTTAGTGCGCCTTAACTCAGACACCCCCTCCTTAGTGGGCCCTAACTCAGATGCCCCCTCCTTAGTGGGCTTCCTCTGTTCATACTTTGTCTCCCACCTCTCTACTTCCCTTAGTCCTCAGCCCCTCTCCCAAACTGTTAAGTTCTGCCACATAATAAATGCTCAGTACATGAGGAATGAAGCATTTTTCCTTGAGAGGACATGTGACAAAACCAAGAGCTCTTCTCTTACTAAGAACTAAAAGATCTATGTCATCTGATGTTAAGCAGACGCATTCTCTTACTGGAATCAGTGGGAAAGGAGGAAATTGTAGGGAAGATTCTTAATCATAATACTGACAATAATGACCCCTGGCAGCATGCGCTGTCTTATGCTTTTCAGAGCTAACATTTAATCCTGCCAATTCCCCCGTAAAATGTATAATGCAGATGAGAGGTCGTCACTTCCGAGGGGATTGAGACACATGAGGGGTCGTCACATGAGGGGCTCTGAGCCTGGAGCGCAGGTGGCCAGCTCCCAGTGGAGGCAGAGGCAGTGGCTCTGGCTTACCATTCCGGTCCCGGCAGCTCAGCGTGTAGAAGGTTTCTTTCCGCAGGATGATCTCCTGCGCTATGATGCCATAGCTGTACACGTCTCCTTTCTGAGAGATGTTGGCTTGGCGGAGGTGCTCCGGAGCTGTCCACAAGTCTGTACATTCAGATATGGAGATTGCAAAGTTGAGGTAAGTCAGTGGCCCACAGATCTCTAACTGGCTTTGTTTAAGTCCCTACACTATCTACCCTGAATGTGGGTGACCTTGACTTGATATGGTTCTAAACTTCTCAGGAGTTTATGCTGGTGATCCAGAGTAGAACAGACACTTACCTTTAAAGCTGACTATGGAATTCTAGGATGTGGGAGAGGCCATCTGGCAATATGTTATCTAAAACATCTGGGATCCTAGTCCTGAAAAACCTCAAGGTCTCCCTAGAACAGGGCTTGGTGCCTCGTAAGTGCTAAGTAAATACAGATTGAATGAACACAGCAGAGTATGAGAGGTTGAGGAATTTAATATCTTATTGGACCTATGAAAACCTTTATAAATAAATATGCTTTGGTACATATTTTCTTTATTATAATTTATTATTACATATATATTTAAAATATACTATGTCTATTTACTAAAAGAAGATAAAGTCAGCACATTTAAACAAAGGACTATCGTTGATATTTTCTAAGCCTATCATACTGGCAGCCTCAGTGTCAGCTAGTGCCCACAGGGGTGTTTTCTTTTGTTTTCACAGTATTCTTTTTAAAAAATGCACATTAATTTACGAATTTACATGCATCTCACACCTGTTTCCACTGCTCCTTAATGCTTTATATCTAGTCTACTTCACACAAGTGCAAAGCTCCTGTGTCCTCTGTTTAGCTTCTAGAGACACTTGGGGTTTAGAATGCTCTTGCATATCTTATTTGGCAGTTAACAGGGGCATACAATCAATTTCTCTTTGGAAAATTTTCAGTATCACCTAGCTACTTGGTAAACTTTTTGAGATTTCCATCTTCAGCAGTTTCAGTGAAAAAAAACATACAGATTCATGTAGTTAGGTACAACGGTATATTTTTGATGAGATACATTTTCTTCATCTGGTTCTCCACCCAAATGTACTTTGCCTTTTCGAATTTACATCTCATGAATTTCTGTGATTTGTGATTCCATACAATTGATCCTAAAGCTCCGGAGTTGTAAAAAAATGTCAGTAAATCTATGATGCTAGATAGGTAGGTATAACTGAATGATGCTCAGGAAGATAGAATTTGATCTGTAATTTATCTGGTTTGTATTAGTAGTGAGTCATGGGTGAAGGAGATTTGTTCCACTAGGTCATGAAGCACTCTTGGCACACAGTAGGTCTTCAACAGTAACTTACTGGATTGAGTCCAATATCATATTCTCCTTGGCTTGACTATGGATGTAGAGGGAGAATTGTAGTTTTATTTTTATTTATTTATTTATTTTTTATTGAATGGTAACTGTGTACATTAATGCACTTCTGGGGTACAGTGTGGGGTTTTCACATGCAATCCGAAATACTTCCATCAAACTGGTTAACACAGCCTTCATGTCATTTTCTCAGTTATTGTTTTAAAATGTCCACATTCTACTCTTAGATTCACTTGTACCCCTGTAAGATAAATCTCAGAAGTAATCCCTCCAATCCCCCTCCCTCCACCCAGTCCCCCCTCCCTTCTCCCTCCCTCCTCCGCATATGCTTAGGCTATTTGGTTATAGCTTTCATATAAAAGGTATAAATTAGTTTCATAATAGGGGTGTGTACATTGGGTACTTTTTCCTCCATTCAGCTCCATCCATGTGTAATTGTAGTTTTATTAAGAAAAACTAAAGGATTGTAAAAAATAGAATTAGAATATATATTAGGTTATTAAGTATGAAATGTCCAATTTCCTTAAGTACAAAGTTTGACAGTTGACGTCTCTGACATTTCCCTTTGATGCTTCTTGTTTTATTTTTTTGTGCAGGTACACCTCAGTCTTTCAAACACATGCTTCGGCTTGTGATTATCTGTCATATTTTTGTTTTAAAGCAATTTTTGTGAAACCACAGATAAGTCAAAATTTTGTGTTATTTCCAAAGACGAGTTCTGGCATGGAACTGATGCACCACACACACCTCAAAATATCCATGAAGAGCTTGGGAAGGATGTGGGTCATAAACACACAGTACATCAAAGGTTTGAGATGTTCTTTTCTTGTGATTTTAATCTTGAAAATAAGCCACACAGGCGAAAAGCAAGTGGAACAAATCCATTTCAACCTATGGTTGAACTAGCAGCAAGGTTTGACGTTACTATTCCAACAAAATTGGACTATTTAAAACAAAATCAGTAAGGTAAAGAAGCTGGGTAGATGGGTTCCCCATGAATTAAATGAGCACCAGCAGAATTGTTTTGAAGCTTGCCTTTCTTTGCGGTCACGACATAAAGATGAAACATTTCTACACTGTATAGTTATCTGTGATGAAAAATGGATTCTTTTTGACAATCACAAGCATTTGGCACAGTGGCTGGACAAAGATGGAGTATCAAAACAGTCCAAAACCGAATATTCATCAAAAAAAGGAAATGATGTCTGCTTGGTGGTCCAGAGCTGGCACCATTCACTACAGCTTCATGAAATTCGGTCAGTTGATTACAGTGGATGTTTAACCACAATCACTTGGATAAAATGATCGGGATGCTTATGATTTGGCAGCTGAGATTGGTCAATAGAGACAGGCTAATCTTCTTACAGACAATGCTGGATTACATGTCATGCAAACAACACTGCTCAAACTACAGAAGGTCATTTGGAAACTCTGTCATATACCATATTCATGAGACCTTGCACTAAATACCACTTTGCCCAGGCTTTGGACCATTTCTTGTTACAAAAAATATTCAGTTCTCAACAAACTGTGGAAAACGCCTTTTGTGATTTTCCACTCACTTTTCAGACTAATAGTTTTTAGATCTAGTTAGCATTCTCAGGCAACATGAATACTAATTATCTGAAGCTGTTGAGGCTGTTTCATTGTGAGTTATAATAAAGAATAGGATAGATATTCAACATGAAAAGCTCTTTATGTTTTACAGATCACTTTTCTTTTCTTTTTCTTTTTGAGACAGAGTCTCAATCTGTTGCCCTGGGTAGAGTGCTATGGCTTCATAGCTCACAACAACCTCCAACTCTTGGGTTCCAGTGATCCTCTTGCCTAGTTTTTCTATTTTTCTATTTTTAGTAGACACAAGGTTTTGCTTTTGCTCAGGCTGGTCTTGAACTCATGAGCTCAAGTAATTTGCCTGCCTTGGCCTCCCAGAGTGCTAGGATTATAGACATGAGCCACAGCCCTGGCTAGCACTTTTTTTTATGTTATCTCTTTTGGACCCTCACCACAATCCTGAAAGAGATAAGTAAGAATATATTTTACTGATAAGAATTTTTCTTATTGTTTCTTATTCCCACAGACGAATGAGTGTTGGAAATGGTTCTTCTTGCTTTGTATTTTATTTTCTTGGGCAAATCTGAGCCTCAATTCTGTCTTCTATAAAAGGGTCAGAGCAGATAATGTCTAAGATTTCTTCCTGCTCTTCTGTATTTATTTTCACTCAGTTCTGCTTCCATAAGCCAGTAAGTTATTTGTGATTTCTCAGTGATATCAAGGGAAACAGAAGTTAATCCGCAAGGGACATTTGTTTAATTGAGAAGCACCTGTTTGCTGTCAAGTATGAGGTGCTGTTGCCTCTCACAGCCCCAAGTGTTTATCTTTTGATAAATGTCACCATTTCTGAGTAGTCTACATGGGTTTGAGAGAACAATTTTTTTTTCTTTTCTTTTTTTTGAAACAGAGTCCCATTCTGTCCCCCTCAGTAGAATGCTGTGACATCATAGCTCAAAGCAACCTCCAATTCTTTGGCTTAAGTGATTCTCTTGCCTCAGCCTCCCAAGTAGCTGGGACTGCAGGTTCCTGCCATAACACCCAGCTATTTTTTGTTGCAGTTGCCACTGCTGTTTTAGCTGGCCGGGGCCGGGATCAAACTCACCACCCTAGTATATGGTGCCAGCGCCCTGCCCATTGAGTCACAGGCACTGCCCAGAGGATGAGAAAATATTTTAAAAACCCAAAAACTAAATGGGAAGCTAGTAAAAATTTCATTCATTACAGACCTTTCTTGGGAGGTAAAATGGAATTGCATCCAAAATCCGTGATCTTCACCACCATTCTGTTGTCTACCACACAGTTGGTGGACTTCAGACGACCGTGGACTTCAGTCTTACTGGAGTGCAGATATGACATCCCCTGTGATGAAATGTGACACACTTTAGCAGCTGTTTGGTTATTTAAAATTAAGAAATGACCTTTCGAAATCATTTCACCATAGAGACAGTCACAACATCAGTTGTTAAATTTAACAACATTAATTTTACTTTAAAAATATTCTTAAAGCCCTCATACTTGCCTACTCACTACATCTAGTTTTGAAGTCTATTTAGGTGACAGAGTAAAAAGGCAATTGTTTAAAAACTCTTGATTTAGTGGTTGTATATAATATGAGGCAAGCATTGATTTTTTTTAAAAGTCTGCTTACCATTTATTTTGTCTGTGACCTTATATTGTATGACCAGTTTAAACTATGAATAAGGTTTTATCTTTATGAAGGGAGAGGCTAGGTTAGATTTTTATTTCAAAAATGGAATTGGTTTCATCCTAATTTGAAATATTAAGCAAATGTTTTTCGTTTTTAAAAGTGAAATCTGTAGGTGGCTGGTCTGCTTCCCCCTGGTGGTTAGAGGTGTCATAGCAGAAAGTGGTTTTCAGCTTGGATCACAAGACTGAAGTGTGTGTGGCAAATTGATAATCATTAACGTGTTTTTTGTACTGATTCTAAGCCTCTGTGACTTTCAGATGATTTATGAATGTATCATACAGATAACTCTCAGGACAAAATTTCCATCATTATTGAATGATATCCCAGTTTCTCTTCTGTTTTCATGTCTGGGCACACACATGTCCAAATTTATGAGTGCTTTGTGTAAGATAATTGCCTGTACTTAACATTTTCTCCAATAAAGCTGAAATTTCAGTTGTCTTCCCTGCAGTTTTATATGTTTGTGATTTCTGGAAAATTTATGAAAATGCATTCCCTATACCCAAATACAAACAATATAATGATAATAATAATAGCTAATACATATTAAACCAGGCCTTGTAGTAAGCACATGCATTATTTCATAAAACTCTCACAACAACCCTGTAATATAGCTACTGTTATGATTACTTCACAGATGAAGCAACAGATGCACAGAAATTGAATAATGTGGTAGGACTATTTTCCTATACTTAATTTTTATCAATTTTTGTGTATGTGTGTTTGTGGGTCTCTTACCTTAGCAATGTCATACAAGACAGAGATCTTAAACTCCCAATCCATGAATGTACCGTCAGGGTAGGAAATTGTGTCATTTAAAACTTCCTGAATGGGAGGGGGAAACAAGAAAGATGAATTGCTCAAAGGAAGGATATTGTAGAGAAACTATTATGAGCCAAACAATGGCCTTCGGATCATGAGGTCTTAGGATCAGAAACCAACTGGTACGCCATTGTCCGTCTTCATGAAGACCTGTTCTTTTCTTCCCTACATGAGAAGCATTGGGTGGTTTTCTCCAGGAGGATGTGAGCAGGAGATACCCGTAGAATCCTGAATCCTAGTTCTTCCAAAGGGCAGGGTGAGCAGCTCCCATCTGGAGAGTGGGCTAGAGAGCCTGATTGACAAGTGACTGCACTTTGTGTTCTGTCTTATCCAAATTGGACTATTGTTTATGGTCTTTTTTTGAGACAGGATCTTGCTCTGTCTCCTGAGCGGGAGTACAGTGGCTCACTGCAACCTCAAACTCCTATGCTCAAGCGATCCTCCTGACTCAGCCTCCCAAGTAGCTGGAACTACATGTGCCATGATGCCCAGCTAATTTTTCTGTTTTGGTAGACATGCGGTTTCTCTATGTTGCTCAGGGTGATCTTGACTTCCTGGCCTCAAGTGATCCTCCTGTCTTGGCCTCCCAAAGTGCTAGGATTACAGGCATGAGCCATCATGCCCAGGCTCGACTCTTATTTTTCAACCAGGAATTGATACTATTGGTATTGGAAAATTCCTTCATCAGGTTTATGTTTTTACTCGCATTATCAATTGCATCCAGAAGCATAATTGCTTTTATTTTATTTTATTTTTGTTTATATTTACTAAGTCTCTCTGTCAATAAGAGAGCGATCTTAAATTTTTGTGGATTGTATGACCTGGAATTTTGAAGCCACTATTTCAACATGATGATTGTTCTATCAGGATACCGAGTTTTAAGTATTGTAATAAATAACTTTTCTTCCTCTAAACAAGGCTCTTACTGATAACCTAACAATAGTTTCTTATTTTAGGAGAAAGCCCAATTTGACCTTAAGTTTTAAGTCAGGCAGCATAGCAGGAGTTTCCAAGGAAGGGTCTAAAGTCATTAACTATTTCAGATAAAGCTGGCTGGGCTGTGGCACTAGAACAAGTTAAAGGAGGGTAGTTGTGAACACACAGATTCTAATTCTTTCTCTTTCTACCCTTTCTGTCCCCATCTCTTCTCATCTGCTACATTATAAAAATTGATTATAAAATGAATATATGTTTATTATAGAAAATGTTTAAAAAATTACAAAATACAAAAAATAAAAGCACCACTAATTGTACCACCTAATCTATTCTTTTTTTGGTATTTCTTTTTAGTCTTCTTTAATGTGTATATATACATATGTGATATATATATACACACACACATATATATAAATATATGTAATTGGGATCATAACTCATAATCAAATTTATATGCTATTTTCTGAGCAAGTTTAAAAGGTTGCCTACTTAGTTTTCCTTTTAGAAAAGTTATTGAGTGTTACCTCTAGAGTAAGCATGTGTTTGGTGCTGAGATTACAATGAGACCTCTGATACAGTTCACAGTCTGGAGGAGACAACTGACATTTATAAATAATTGGACCAATAAGTAGAAAATTATAACGGTGATAAGTACTACGAAAAGAGCCTAAAATCTGGGGACTTGTTATTAAGGTCAAACACGGCTTTCTTCAGGAAGCGACTATTGAGCTGAGGTCAAATCAAGTAGGGAAGCAAGGGTTCTGGGGAGAGGGGTCTGCATGGGAAGGGAGAATGAATCAAGTGCTCATGTCTGTAATCCTAGCACTTTGAAGTGAGAGGATGGCTTAAGGCCAGGAGTTTGAGACTGGTCTGGGCAACATAGCAAGACTCCATCTCAACAAAAAAGAAAAGAAATCAGTCAGGCCTGGTAGTGCACACCTGCGGTCTCAGCCACTTGAAAGGCTGAAGGCAGGAAGATTGCTTCAGGCCAGAGGTTCAAAGCTGCAGGGAGCTAGGATCATTCCACTCCAGTTTTGGTGCCACTAAAAGAATTTAAAAATTTAGGAACAAAAGAAAAATTAGAAAGTCCTATTATCTCAGCACTATTAATTAAATTACTTCTTTAATCACGTTTGTTATATGCTTAGCATAAATCATCTGTTTATTCATGAGCTATCACTATACCACTCTGATGATATTATAATAACTTTCTGGCAAGTAATCTCTCACTTTTTTTCAAAAATATTTTGGTTATTATTGGTCCTTTGTATTTTGTTTCTGATGATATTTGTTAATTTTTGAAAAAGGTCTTTTGCCTTTGCTTGGAAGTCAACTGCTTTGAGAAGAATTTATACCTTTTCAGGATGAATTAGGGTTACTGGTGTGCTGGTAAACTGGCTCTCAACAGCCCTGATTTATAGTATGATTGCTGACTACCATGGCGAAATAGTCCCTCCCTCGATAGCTGGAAACTACCAGGAGTTTAAGACTCACTAACTCGCAAATTCCTAAGTATTTAAGGATCAGGTCTGAGTTAGTCCTAGTCAGCTCCAGCACACCAATACAATCTAGGAACTTGACTTTAAGTTCTCTTTAGTTAAGATTTGATGTCTTAGAAAATTTTCAGTGTTGTTAGCGGAATCTTCACATTTCATGTTATTTGGAAATAAATATTTTTGTTATTATTAAGAAAGGGATATTTTGAGCTGTGTGCTCTTTCTGATATACCGTAAAGCCTCTGTGTGTTGACCACCCATGGGACTTTAACAAATGGGCAACATACAGAGTGGTCAACATAAGGAAGTAGGCCGGCTGTACTGATCCATACATGTGGTGCATGTCCAGTCTATAAGAATTAGGTCAACTTAAGCAGGTGGTCAACGTAGGGAGAAGGCAGGCCCAACTATGGAAGTTCTACTGTTTATGATATATATTACATTTGTGAATTATTTTCTATGTACTTATTTTATATCTAGTCATCATACAAAATTCCTGGAATTTTTTTATTTGGATATTTTCCATTCTCTATGCCAGGAGTCCTCAAACTTTTTAAACAGGGGGCCAGTTCACTGTCCCTCAGATCGTTGGAGGGCCGGACTGCAGGCCCCAGGATGAGTTGGCTGCTAAGCAGGACAGGCAGCTTTGGCAAAAACACCTGGCAGGCCGGATAAATGTCCTTGGCGGGCCACGTGTGGCCCATGGGCCATCATTTGAGGACACCTGCTCTATGCAAATAAAAAATCATCTACAATATAATCTGCAAATTGAAAAAAGATCTATTGCTTTTGTGAAAGTTGTAAAAATCAAAATGAGCCAACTAATGTTAAAACACTGACCCATGGATCTGGAAAAGGTCATCAAAAGAGGGTTCTGGTGCTGGTGTGCCTGATAAAACCTTTCATGAAGGACTCTCCAAAACCTACAACCTTGCACAAAGGCCATTGCAACCTTGCACACACACACACAAAAATACTTTTGCAAGGATATCTGCCAAGCCTCTGACTGTCCAGCCTTAGACTGATATCACTGATACCACCGTTAATTGTTAGTCTTCATAACAAAACAATTACTTGTTATAATTGTTATTGGTAAATAATCTCCTCATTTTTTCCTTTAAACACCCTTGCCTTCCTTTCTGTCCCTGAATACACACATAATTTACTGTGACATGTCTATTCCCATTACAGTGCTCTATTCTCAGTTGTTAATAAATTTCTTTTAGAGAGTGTCTCTCAGTTATTTAGGTTGACGCTCTCTGCCAGTTGTATATCTTAGTTCTGTGTTATGCATTAGTGCTTTGGTTAGAACTTTCAGAATGTTAACCAATAGTAGTACAGAGGGGAGATAGGGAAGGCTTGCATTAAGAAGGATGAGGTTAGTTTTTGGTTTATGATAGATCATCTTTGCCATTTTGAAGTATTGTTTGAGTCTTAACTTTCCTAAAAGTGCTTGTTAGGGGGGAGCCTAAGAAGATTTCTAAAACAAGGTCTGAGGATTCTCTGAGACATATGTCATAATTTACTCACTGTTTTCGTTCTTGAGAAAAGATTAAGAATATTAACCCTGGTGTCCTCTGAGTGATGGCTTCACAGCCTCTTTCCCTCCTCTAATGTCACATTCGCTGTCACGTCTTAAATAGCATCTTCACCCCCCTACCTTCTCTTCAGAGCACCTGTCATATCTTATATTTTGTTCATTGTCTCTTTTCCCTTTGAAAATGTAAACTCTGTGATAATTTCTGCTCATTAAATATATTTTTAACATTTAGTCGTGCCTGGCACATATGCTTAATAAATATTTATTGCATGAGTCGATCCATTGTTCTAAACGCGATTAGCCAAGGTTGTATATTTATAAAATGGGAAGGGTATCGTCTTTAATCTGTCTAGGGAGATACTTTGTCATCCCTACAAAAGTAGGTTGTGATGGGATTTGCTATGGACTGAAGCCTAAGGAGATTACAACGGGGAGGGACTGAAAAGTTTGCCTTGGTGCTGGCTTTGCTTTCACATTGATCATTAGAGGAGTGGTTTCCCCGTAGAAACTTCTTTTGTTAACTTGCTCCAAGTCTAAGTAGCCATGTTAGAAGGGTGCCCACTAGATGCTTAAAGTTTCCTGCCTTTGGCAGAGAGTTAAAATAGTCAAAAACACTACAGGTATGAATCTAATTGTTGACTGAATATTTGTAGGGAATGAAAAACCACATGAAGCTCTTTGACTAGCTTCTGTTAATTGGTATTCTAAAATTTCTGTCCTGGCGCGGCACCCGTACTCAGTGGTTAGGGTGCCAGCCACATACACCAGGGCTGGCAGTTTTGAACCTGGCCTGGGCCTGCTAAACAACAATAACAACTATAACAAAAAATAGCCAGGAGTTGCGGTGGGCACCCGTAATCCCAGCTACTTGGGAGGCTGAGGCAACAGAATTGCTTAAACCTAAAAGTTAGAGGTTGCTGTGAGCTATGATGCCATAGCACTCTATCTGAGGGTGACAAAGTGAGACTCTGTCTCAAAATAAATAAAATAAAATAAAATAAAATTTCCATCCTATTGAAAGTAAATGAATCAGAGTACAATATGAAATTTGAATTCCAGAGTACAGTATGGAATAAATATTTCCCATATGTGGAAAATATTTCTAATTTTGAAATACTTGACACAGTTATTATTAGAAATGCATGTTTATTTTATCAGCATCAATTAAAACAATCCCTTTCGGCATCAATTAAAATGATATAATCTTTCTCCTATGACTTTTTGATATAGTGAATTTTGATAATATTTTCACACTCATAGAATCAACCATATACAATTGTTATATGTTATGCTTTTTGTATACAACTGGCTTAGCATTTCTAATACTTTATTTATATTTTTCTATTTATATTCATAACTATAGATAGCCTTTAATTAGATTTTAGTATCAATCTTATGCTAAGCTTGTAAAGTGAATTTGGAGTACATTCATGTTTTTATTTAACTTTAGAACAGTTTTTTATATAGAGAATGAGAATTTATTCACTGTGGTTTAGAAGAATTAAGCTGAATTTGGAATTTTCTGTATGGAAATTATAATTTCTTCTGTTGTTGTTGATATTATTTTATGATATATTAAGAGATATATTTGAGGCCTGACATGGTGGCTTACGCCTGTAATCTCCGCACTCTGGGAGGCTGAGCCAGATGGAATGACTGAGCTTACAGGTTAAAGACCAGCTTGAGCAAGAGCGAGACCCCATCTCTGAAAACAGCCAGGTGTTGTGGCGGGCATCTGTAGTCCCAGCTACTCAGGAGGCTGAGGCAAGAGAATTGCTTGAGCCCAAGAGTTTGAGGTTTCTGTGAGATATGATGCCACAGCATTCTACTGGGGGTGACAAAATGAGACTCTGTCTTGAAAAAAAAAAAGAAAGAAAGAAAAAGGAAAAAGAAATATATTTGGTCTTCATCCCTGGTTCCTGGCATAGAACTCTTAAAACTCTTATAGTTTCGTGAGAGGTAAGGGTGAGAAAAGCTCTTTAGATATTCATAATAAGCCCCTTTCAACTTGCCTGAGTTATGCTAGGGGGTAGCCGTTGGTAGATCTCCACATAGAATGGGCACTGGCTGCCAGAGCAACCAACCATATAATTAGTGGGGTGGAAATTTGGGTTGTATCCTTCTTCCACATCCAGGGAGGGGAAAGGGGCTGGGATTGAGTCAGTCACCAATGGCCTATTATTTAATCGATCATGTCTAAATAACAGAACCCTAAACAGAGGGGTTCAAAGAGTGTCCAGGTTGGTGAACACATCCTCAGGCCAATGGGGCGGTACACCTGAACTCCAGACGGACAGAAGCTCCTGCAGGTCACACCTGAACTCCAGACGGACAGAAGGTCCTGTAGGTCACAGCTGAACTCCAGACGGACAGAAGCTCCTGTAGGTCACACCTGAACTCCAGACGGACAGAAGCGCCTGCAGGTCACACCTGAACTCCAGATGGACAGAAGCTCCCGCAGGTGGGACTCTGGATCTCACCTTGTGCATCTCTTCATCTGACTGCTCATATGCGTCCTTTACAGTATCTTTTATAATAAACTGGTAATAGTAAGTGAACAGTTTTCCCTGGGTTCTGTGAGTCATTCTACCTGATTATCAAACCCAAGGACAGGGTCAAGTTCTGTTATTTAGATGTGATTGATTAAATCATTGACCTTTGGTGAATGACTCAGTCTCAGCCCCTTTCCTCATTCCTCATTTATAGCTGGTTGGTCAAAGGCCTGGGACATGAGATTAGTTCTGAGGTGGGGACAGTCTTGTGGGATCAAACCCTTAACTTGTATAGTCTGATGCTAACTCTGAGTAGTTAGTGTTAAAATTGAGTTAAGTGCCCACTAGTATCCAGAGAATTGGAGAGATGGTTGTTGGTGTCAAAAATGTGACTGAACCTGATTCAGAATTTATGCTTTTTGAGTCAAAATTTAAATATCATATTGTAACAGTCATGAAGTATTCTTTCACAATTAAAAATCTTTTTTCACTGTTTTTTCATCCCTAATTTTGTGTATTTGCATGTTTGTTTTAAAAGATATAACTATGCTGGGTGCAGTGGCTCACGCCTGTAATCCTAACACTTTGAGAGGCCAAGGAGGGAGGATCATTTGAGCTCAGGACTTGGTGACCAGCCTGATCAACACAGTGAGACCTTGTCTCTACAAATAAATATATAATAATAATAATAAAGTAACTGGGCATGAAGTCTCATACCTCCTATAGTCTTAGGCACTTGGAGGCTGAAGTGGGAATATGTTGCCTGAGCCCAAGAGTTAGAGTTTGATTGTGCCACTGCACTCCAGCCTGGGCGACAAAGCTAGATCCTATCTCTCTCTCTATCTATATACCTATATCTACATCTATATAATTAGAAGTAAGAGGCTTGTGTGTTTTAAAAGTTTTTTAACTTATGAATGGATTTTAAAACTCTATCCTATTTTTGAATTTATTTTATAATGATTGATGTTTAAAAGTTTGCTTATGCCATAGTTATTCTTCTAAATTTTGCATTAAGTACTTTATTATTTTTTAAGAAACAGTAGCACAAAGAGATTTAGGGTTATGATTTTTTTCCTTTGGAAATAGATTTGAATTTATACCACACATTTTGAAAGCTAGGGTTCTTGCCTTTCTTAAATGAAAGCTTATTTAAAAACTAAAGATTTCCAAGTCATTAGTTTTAACAAATAATTATTTTCAAATTTTATTGAATATAAGTATTTGGACATCTTTGAAGCTGCCAAAGCTCCTGCTGCTACCCGTCTTAGGATTTCAGCTTTGTTATGGGCAAGGGCATGAGCTTATTAAGAAGTACTGGGTCTGTGGGGACCACACCTATGAAGCATATTGCAAGGGTACAAGTCAAATCTGTCAAGTATAGAATATAAATGTCTTAACACAATAATCAATTAAATGAGGCAAAAGCTATGTTGACTGGTTTGATGTAACCATGTCAGATTGTATAAAATAATCAACACATTGTACCCCACATATACATAAATGTATTCATGATCTATGTATATATGACTTAATAAAAAAAAGAAGAAGAAGTTCTAGGTCTGAATGTAGTCCAAAGTCTGGGTGACACACACCTTGGTCAGGTGCAGTTTATGTTTACTGTTTCAACATAATTATTTTAGTAGTCTGTTCACTTTTTTTTTTTTTTTGAGACAGAGTCTCACTATGTTGCCCTCGAGACAGTGCCATGGCATCATAGTTCACAGCAATCTCAAACTCCTGGGCTCAAGTGATTCTCTGGTCTCAGCCTCCCAAGTAGCTGGGGCTACAGGCACCTGCCACAACGTCCAGCTATTTTTAGAGACAGGGTCTTACTCTTGATCAGGCTGGTCTCCAACTCCTGAGCTCAAGCAATCCACACATGTTGGCCTCCCAATTGCTGGGATTACAGGCACAAGCCACCACAACGGGCCCAGACTCTTAAAGAATTATAATAAATCACATGGCCAGTCTATCCAAAAGTATCTAAAAGGCTCAACATCCTCACAAGCACATGCTCTAGGTGAAGGGCAAATATTTTAATGCTCTTTGAAGCCATCATCCAAGATTCCTTCTTCTTCTTTCTCTTTCCCATTCCAGTCTTATTTCTGCTTAACACTTGACTTTGTGATTTTTGTATATGAGCTATACTAGCCCTTCCGCACAATGTGATGATTTGATATTCCTAGCTTAATGCTTGGTTCTTCTGAGGAACTTGACTCAGTCCTCTGTCTACTTTGGACTTGCTCAGCCAGAATACCTAACCTCGCTTGGCAACTCCTGGTCTCTTCATTCCCTCCCAAGAAAAATTAGGGTAGAAACTTAGATAGTAGCTGAACCAGAACTTATGAACCATTCTTCCAATGCTTATTTGGTACTATCATGCCACCTATTCATTCCTCTTTTATACAAGAGCAAGTTATTTAAGTAAAATAAAATGTATTTTGGAGGTAATCACTTACTTTTCCACTTCTGTTCTCTATTTCTTTCCCTTCACATCTGTTACCCTTTTCTGAATATCTGTTGGCTTGTTTGTAAAGATAGAACAGAAGTGATTGATAAAACCCCAGGGATCTTGTTTGCAAAGTATGTGGGCCCACTAATTTTTCTTTATAATTCTCTAATATTATTTTACTGGGTAAGTATTTCAAAAGACCTGCTGCATATTTTTCAATATGATTGACTATTTAGGAAATAGGAAATGACCATGGTTTCTTACCCGCAGTGACCCTCTCTCGCAATATTCAATCACCCCAAAGATCATGGTGTCAAGCTTCACTGTGCCGTAGAACTTGGTCAGGTTGTAATAGTCAATCTGAAGTAACTAGGAGAATATGTTTGTTTACAAAGCAAATCAGCCAGAAAGGGATATCAGAATAAAAATTCATATGCCAATGAAATGTATTTTGTCTTAGATTTTTAAAAAGATATGGATCTTTAAAAAGATATAATACCCAGTTCTTACTGCACATAACATCTTACCCAACAATCTTGGTAAGGGAAATTGAATACAAACTTTGAATACTTTCAGATTGTAGGCAACACTAGTAGATTTCCAAAATATTTTACACAATCAGCTGTTACTCTTCAATGTCTTTTGATAGAATTTTCATCAAGAAGCCCAGTCATCCATTTCTCAGCTTATGGGCTTCTCTGTCACCATTCACTAAAGCACCTACTCCCCTGGACCTCAGTGTTTAGGAAAAATGAAGTAAGGTATTTCTCAAGGGTTTGAAGGAAAGGATACATACCTTGTTCAATTCAATCTTCTGTTTCTCAGTGAAATTACCATCATTGTGCTTGAGATCTTTGAGGATCACTCGCTGCAAAGATCAATTGTATCAAGGAGATACTGTTACAGTAGAATTCCTTGTGTCCATATTACAACACTTTGTTTCTGTGTCCCATTGGACTGTAAGCTCTTAAGAGTAATAACAGTATTTGACTGATGTTTATACCCCTGCTGACTAGTACCTGGGATACAGTAGGCTCAGGTTTGAATGTTTCTTCAAGAATGACTAAATGAAATAAATGAAAGAAAGGAAAGAAGGACACCCCCTCCTATATGAGACTGCTGTATTTCTTAGCAAGGAGCCAGAACAGAACAGCAGTGTCTTCTTGACTGCTCTGAATCTCTTTTATATTTCTGGTTCTTTCCTGTACTCCACCTTCCTGCCCCCTGAAATTTGATTTGTCCTTCCACTTCCCCAGGACCGTGAGCTATGTAACCGTTGAAGCATAGCCCTGCACAGCCCTGTGAAGCTCCAAGAATAGCCCCTTGGAGTAATCTGGGCACCGCCACTGTGAGGGTATTGACCTTAGGAACTGGGGCAATGAGGGGTCGCTAGGCCCAAAACATACTGCAATTGAGAGGTCAGAGAAAGGGGAAAGGTCACCTTTTTGTCATATTTGCATTGTCGTAGTCTCTGGATTGTATCTCGTCTCTTGTCATCATCGATCTATACAACAAAAGGCAAATTGTTGCCTAAGTTTCATATATTGGTCCATCATCTACTTACTACAAAGGCTGAGAGGCTCTTCCAGGTGGGCTGCGTGTATCATTTTGCTCAGCAGCTCATGGGACAGGCTCCATGAAAACCTGTTCTATCCAGTAAAGAACTGAGGTTCAAATAGTTTATGACCAAAGTCATATAAAAAGTATAGGAAGTACAGAAAAACTCAAATGAACCCATTTGAGAACCCATTTGTAGAACCCATTTCTACATCCCTTCCATGACAAATTCTCAATATGTCCATTTCTCTTCTGGGTCAGAGGTAAGGAATGAGAACAGTCCACACCTCAGCCTCCCTTGAAGTGTTCATTGGCTCAAATAGTTGACATTTGGGATAATGAAGAATCAAGGGACAGGCAGGAAACCGAAAATTAGAAAATATCTATGTCTTGGGTTCTTGAGCAAACAATCCCTACTTGGCACATTTCTTGCTATGCTGCCAAAATGGTGTCAAAACCTGGCAAGTTGCACCGTTACCTTCCAACAGGTAAGCGAGGCTTTACCTTCAGGCTAATGTGATTGGTCTCATTGGTCTCCAGAGGAAAGATATTTTCAGGAGGGATGTGGGACCATTTTTTCTGACGGAGTTCATTATCTCTTTTATATTTTCTGTGGAAAAACAATAGAACTAGTTAATAGGTCTTTATTAGTGTCCATACCATTCTGCTTCTGAACGCTGAGAGAAATTTAGAACGCTGGTGTTCTTAGGTAGATGTGAGGGAAGGCAGCCCAGTGAAGGAACTCCCCGTTCTCTGAACCCTCAGGAGCTGGCCAGGAGGGGACCTGCAAGGACTTCGGAGGGGGGGGTCATGTGCTTTCTGTTCTTTTCTTTCCATTTTCCCAGGTACTTCACTAAGGCAGTCAGTCCTTCACCATAATGAGGGGTAGGAACTGATGACATAGAAATCATGAAGAAAGAAATAGAGAAAAAATAATTAAACTGGATAACCTTGAGAGGCAGATAGATTCATGTGTAAGCCACCAGAGAATACACCAGATTTCCTAAATTAGCCAGTTCCTCTTATGCATCTGTGCCTTAAAAAATGTTTTTTTTTTTAAAGAAAAAGTACAGAAAAAAATGTCACAACATGTATCCCAACATACAAAATGTTAAAATTTTATACTTGTGGCTCAGTGCCTGTGGCTCAAGTGGCTAAGGCGCCAGCCACACACACCTAAGGTGGCGGGTTCGAATCCAGCCCGGGCCCGCCAAACAACGATGGCTGCAACCAAAAAAAAAAAAAAAATACCCGGGCGCTGTGGCGGGTGCCTGTGGTCCCAGCTACTTGGGAGGCAGAGGCAGGAGACTCGCTTGAGCCCAGGAGTTGGAGGTTGCTGTGAGCTGTGATGCCATAGCACTCTACCCAGGGGGACAGTTTGAGGCTCTGTCTCAAAAAAAAATTTTTTTTTATACTTGTTTCTTTCAGATATTATAGTTGAAGCAGAATCCTGGGATTGTAGGGGCCAGACACATTCAAGTTTGCAGATATTGCCGAATTGCTTTCTACAGTGGTGGGATCAATTCTCTTCCTATCTTAAGAGTTCCTGGTTTCTTTATGCCTGGCAACATTTGGTATTGTTAATGTTTATCTTGTTTACCTTTATGATGTACACGAAATGGAGTTTCATTGTTGCTTTACTTTGCATTTTCTTGGTTACCAGAGAAATTTATCATTTAAAATAAGTTCTAGCTATTTTAGAGAATATATAGAATCATAGAATTATACAGAATTGTCTATTCATAATTTTGTCCATTTTTCCAGTTGCATAATTGTTTTTCCTCAACCTTATTAACTTACATGAATTCTTTACATATTCTGAAAAACAAATCCTTCATCCTTTTATGTTGCAAATACCTTTTTCTAGGTCACTGCTTCTTTTAACGTTGTCATCTGGAAAATTTTGATTTCTTATGGCCGCATTTATACATGTTTTCTTCTATGACTTTATCTTGATTAAGAAGTACATTTTTAACCTGAGCTCATACAGTTATTTTCTATTAATTTCTTCTAAGTTTTGAGGTATGATTTTTATACTGTGCTCTTTACTATTTAAAACTTCATGTGGAATGGACTGTCTTTGTGTGTTATTTCAGGTAAGGGGTACATTTTATTTTTTACGTGTGGAAAGCCTACTATTCCAATATTATTTAGTAGCTGACTTATGATGTCATTTCTGGCATATTCCAAGTTCTGTACTTGCTTGTGTCTGATTCTGGAGTGGATATTTTTTTCCACTGACCTGTTTGTCCCTGAGTTTGCCTTGGCTTTTTGGCCACTTGACAGATTCCCACTTACCCTCTTCATGTCATTCAGAATGCTATTCTTAATATCTCCTAAGCAGAAATGATTATTCTTTTTTTATCTTTCCATCTAACATTGAGTATTCTTCTATTAAATACATGTAGAACAGCATATTATTGACCAATTACTGCGATCCTAAGACCTGAAGTCAAGTAGGATGAATATCAAGACCTTGGAAGTTCGTTCTCTGGTTCTCATCTCTGTGCCCCAGCAGATCCTTGGGTCTCAATAGAACCAACTGTTTCTTATATTGAATAAGGGGATTCCAAAAAGTGTTTGCTACTTGTCTTGCATAGACTGTATAATAGAAGACTATGTAGGTATCATTTGTCTGGCAGGCCTCATGAACACTTCGTTGCTCTGGCCATTAGGAAGCCCCATCTCTGCCTCCCACGCTCAGAGGCAACAGGAAATACCTGTTACTATCTTTTCATCTTGTGATTCACTCCCCTTTGGACTTGGTTTCTTTGGGAAATTTTGGGTTCTGCTCACTTTTAACTAAATGGTCACCGTCCACTGCAATATCTCCTATATTTCTGAGAAAAAAAGTTATAGGAAATAAGATCTGCTGTCAGATTAAAGAAAACAGTCTACGTCCTTCCCTGGAGAAAGTGTCAGTGGGCATGTGGCAGGCTGGGCACTCAGATTATGACACCCAGACCAAAGTGTGACACACACGGAAAATCGTTGTCTGGTTTAGTTGGAAAATGTGAGTGATCCTGATGATATATTAGGTATAGAAAGTTCTGTGTTTTACACATACAGATTAGGAAGAAGTGTGGTATTTATTCACTCATTTATACATTTAATACATATTTCTGAGTACATACTATGTCTCTGGCTAGATACTTGATATACCCAAGTCAAGTAGAAAAATCATGGAACTGATGGTCAGAGTTCTACCCACTACCTGGTGATATGATTCTAGACAAGCCATTTGGCTTCCTGGATCCTCTTCCTCCCATTTTAAAATAGGAGAGTTGGAATAGATTATTTCCAAAAACCTCAAAATATCTTCTACTCAAAATATCATGTAATATAATGATTTTTGAAATCTCCCACGATCTACCAGTACAACAGTACAAATAACTATTTTCATTTATAGAATGCCTATTATATGGTAGCCTTTGCACATGTCCCATTTCTAAACTTTAAAAACAGGTGAGATGAAAAAAAATTTAAGCTAAATAACTTGTTTAAGATGATAAGTATTGAGTGTAATAAAAATATCAGGATTTATATTTTTTTTAAAAAGATGATAAGTAACATGCAGAAGACTGCAGAATTGCAGAATTGGGATTTGAGTTCAGGGGCCTCTGACTCTAAGCCCTAATCTGTCCTCTTAATGCTATTCTGCCCTCGATATAGTTTCAATGCAGAAAGCTTCATTATGTTAGATCAGTGTAGAGATTTCTTTGTGTACATGCATTATCATCGACAGATGCCAGGCGTCTCCCCACTCCCCCCTTACTCTCTGGGTAATGAGCACAGGCAGAAGACACGGGTACCTGAGCACCAGGAGGGCAATGAGCAGGAGCAGTATCAGAACTCCGGCGAGGGTGAACACTGCAATCAGCAGGACCTGAGGGCCTGTGGAGGCAACACAGTGCACGATGCATTAGTAGGGACCTTTGACAAGATAGCAAAAGCATTTCCAAGATGCCAGTTCTATAATGTAATTGGGGGGTGGGAGAGAAAGGGAGAACCTTTTATAAAACATTTATCTTCTACTAATCTCTTCATTGATAATATAGGTCCTGTGTCGCCAGTCTATGAAGAAAACTCTCTGGAATGTGCCCAAGGAAAATAGTTTATTTTAATGTCTATTATCCTTGTGCCTATACATCTCTTTTTTTCTAATAGAAATGACCAAATGTTACAAGAACATAAAAGCACACAGGTAGTTTTGGTGATAGAAGTCTACCTGGTGTCCTTGAAACCGACATACCTAAGGAGGCTTCATAGAGGGAGAAAGAGACAACTATGTCAAACACGGAGCACACAGAATAAAGGTCAGACGGTGTAGATGGTTAAATGGCAGTGCTGCATGCTGGTCGTTTCCCAGGTCTCCTAGTTGTTCAGGGAAGCCAATGAAGAATGCGGTTTTCTTTATTAGAACCCAAGTGTGTGGGTGGAGTTGTGTAGGTCCAGTAAGTGAGAGACTCTCAGGAGAGCAAGTGAGATCCAAGAACAGGATCCAACTCAGGGAAGCATGGATGCAGAGGCTGAGTATGCAAAGGAATATGCCTGGATCAAGAAGGACAGCTACAGTCATAAAATTGTACAAGAGAGTCGGGGTTCATACCTGCCTCCACGAGTCCCCATTAGGAAAGGAAATTAGTAGGTTCAAGAGGAAAATATGGAATGGGTTCCAAGCAATAGACAGAAGCCAGGAAGTAAGAGCAGTGGGGTGAAGAAGACATGATGCTTCTTACAGCAAGGGAAAAAACCCACCCAGTCAGAAAATCTGGGGGAAATGTTCAGGGAAGACTTAGTCTGAAAATGAAACAAAGTCAAACGTGGTCTGATGTTAAGAACTGGGCCTTAAAAGCAAGAAGAGTGAATCCATTTTTTTTTGAGCAGCACAAAAGGGAGGGATTGGAGCCAAATAGAAGGAAATGTTTTCCCAGTGTACTAGTTAGCACTGTATAAACAATATTTACACCACTGTAATAACAATAATGTTTACTAGTTTTCCACTTACAGAATCAACTTACTTTGGTTTCTTTTTTTTTTTTGCAATAGTGTCTCATTTTGTCATCCTTGGTAGAGTGCTGTAGTATGACAGCTCACAGCAACCTCAAACTCTTTGGTTCAAGTGATTCTCTTGCCTTAGCCTCCTGAGTTGCTGGGACTACAGGCGCTGGCCACAATGCTTGACTATTTTTGGAGATGGAGTCTCTCCGTTGCTCAGGCTGGTCTTGAACTCCTGAGCTCAAGCAATCCACCCATCTTGGCCTCCCAGAATGCTTGGATTACAGGCATGAGCCACTGCACCTGGCCTTTCAATATTTATTTGTTTACATTTGTTTGTTTATTTATTTGAGACAGAGTTTCACTATGTTGCCCTTGGTAGAGTACCCTGGCATCATAGCTTACAGCAACCTCCAGTTCCTAGGCTTAAGTGATCTTCTTGTCTCAGCATCCCAAGTAGCTAGGACTACGGGTGCTCACCACAATGCCCAGCTAGCTTCCTTAGAGACAGGGTCTTGTTCTTGCTCAGACTAGTCTTGAACTCCTGACCTCTAGCACCTGCCTTGGCATCCCAGAGAGCTGGGATTACAGGCGTGAGCCACCATGCCCGGCCCATGGATGATTTTATATGGTTACCAAATAAGTATTACCAACTCTGACAAATTAAAGAAAAATACAGGAGAATTTAGGAGATGGGAAAGAGAAGGAATGATTGGGGAACATCTTCATTTTACAAAGTGGGGAAGTGAGACATTTTACACACAGTTGATGGACCAACAGTAGAAGCTCATGCATATTAATTAAAATGAAAAAGTCATCCAATAAATATACTGACAAAAAAAAAGGATATAACTCTATTAGGAAGAACTGAGAAATAAAGAAGGCGAATGGAGATGAATTAAATCTTCATTTATCTTATGTAAAAATAGAAAGATAACATCTAAAGCTTATAAATAAAAAAAAAAACAGCACATATCACTTAGACATATGGAAAGAACTAAAAGCAGAAGTGACTGAGAGGCCTGGGAGGCTCTGAGGTGGGACCAGGTACATTTGCTTTTCATCATGAACATTTCTACTATTGGATCTTAAAATTATGAGGATGGTGCCTCTGAAAAGGAAATACCGAGACCTTTACGTGAAAATAGTACACCAAGCCTTGATACCATATTCTCTGTCATGGCATCATAAACTCCTTGAGGACATGGTCCCTGCCGTACATGATCATCCTCGTACCTTTAGCATCCAACAGAAGACCTGGTACACAGTAAAGTATCTATCAGTAAAAAGAGGCTGAACGGGGTGGTGCCCATAGCTCAGTGGGTAGGGTGCCGGCCACATAAACCGAGGCTGGCGGGTTTGAACCTGGTCTGGGCCAGCTAAAAAATCAATAATGCCAACTGCAAAAAAACCCCACAAAAATATAGCCGGGCATTGTGGTAGGCGCCTGTAGTCTCAGCTACTTGGAAGTCTGAGGTAGGAGATCACTTAAGCCCAAGAGTTTGAGGTTGCTGTGAGCTGTGATGCCGTGGCACTCTATCCAGAGTAACAGCTTGAGAGTTCTGTCTCAAAAGAATAAAAAAGAAAGAAAGAAAGGAAAAAAGAAAGAAAGAGGCTGAATGAAAAGAACAATGGAATAAAATTTACCCATGTTCATCTTACTATCTGAGAAGAGGCAAGGAAAAAGTGTCCAGCATTAAATACATGAAGAAATCTATAAGAACTCTTATGCAGTTAAATTTATCTCACATGTCAAAGGCATTTTTAAACTGTTTTTGTTTCATCATACTGTGTCCTTCTATCTGTTTTTTTTTTTTTTTTTTATCCCTAAAGTAGAAAGGTTAGCTTGGGGTTAATACTGCAGCATTGAACTTGAAGGGGATATGCTTTGCTATGTGACTTTGCAGGGTTGAACTTGAAGGAGATATGCTTTGGTGTGACTTTGCCTCTTACTACCTATTATCTTGTTTTGTGCTAACAGGAAACTTTCTTTTTTTTTTTTTTTTTTTTTTTGAGACAGAGCCTCAAGCTGTCCCCCTGGGTAGAGTGCCGTGGCATTATAGCTCACAGCAACCTCCAACTCCTGGGCTCTAGCGAGTCTCCTGCCTCTGCCTCCCAAGTAGCTGGGACCACAGGCGCCC
>CAUYTI010006225.1:0-13861 GCA_963575145.1 Galago senegalensis | reverse complement strand
CTCAAGCTGTCCCCCTGCGTAGAGTGCCGTGGCATTACAGCTCACAGCAACCTCCAACTCCTGGGCTCAAGCGAGTCTCTTCCCTCTGCCTCCCAAGTAGCTGGGACCACAGGCGCCCGCCACAACGCCCGGCTATTTTTTTTTTTTTGGTTGTTTGGTTGCAGCCGTCATTGTTGTTTGGCGGGTCCGGGCTGGGGATTCAAACCCGCCACCTTAGGTGTACGTGGCTGGCGCCTTAGCCGGTTGAGCTATAGGCGCGGAGCCACTTTTGGCTTTTTAACACCAAAAAAGAATAATTTCCGTTTGAAATGATGAACATGCTAGCCATAATTTCTGTATTTTTCTGAAGTTGTAAAAACAGTATACATATTAAGTCCTAGAGGTAAAGTAGCTCTTATTTCTTTTGGACATTGTCTTAGGGGTTGATTTTTTTTTTCTGCTTTTGAGAAGTTATTATGGCTCATCAGCTCTTTGCTATTAAGTTTGCTGTAGCCTATGCCAGTGGGCTTACCCGAGGGTGCCACCCAAGGCTTGAGCCCTGTTTGACCCTAGTTCCTGGGCTGCCCCTCTCCAGGCAGCTGGGCTTGTCGGGGCACACAGGATCTGGGTCACTCAAATGTACCTCATGGCCACATTTGATCCTGGGGTTCACCACCGTGGACCTGGATCTGGGCTTGTTTTGTCCTCCCACACTCTCGCTTGGTGGAACTTCTTATCCCATTTCACAGATGGAGGAGCCTGAGGCCAGGGAGGGTCAGTGGCTCTCCCAGGTCCACGGGAGGGAAGCAGCAGACCTGGTTCCATCTGAGGCCCACGCTGGCCCTTCTCAGAATCCCCTGCACCCCCGCTAGGCTCCTTGAGTGAGCAGCACTGAGCACATGTTCTGAGTTTATTTGGTGAAGACTAGGGCACGTGAACAAGGATAAAGTGCCAGCTAAGCATGGGTATTGGGAAGCTGTCCTTCACAAGCTAGGGACAGATTTGGTAGTCTCCATGTGGTTAACCACCAGGAACTACTGTCAGGATTACAACAGGACACCCTGGGATGCTGTCTCCAGCATGGCCTTGAACTCTGTGTCCATGGCATGCTCTGGGGTGGTGGGAGTCCCAGACTGCAGGGTGAGTTGAGACCCCAGCCTGACCCCTCTTGCTGTGGGATCTCAGTTATCCTAATGTGCTGCCCTTTTGATAGCTCACACAATATTATATATCACCTTCATGCTGGATGTACTTTTACTAATCTTAGAGTAAATTCTAAAGAGTAATATGGCTGAGCTTAAAGGGAACTCAAATTACTACCCTTGTCTGGGTTTCCTGCCCCCTGTTGACCGGCTTCTTTTCAACAGGAATGTACAGTTTGTGTAAAGCCACTGATGCGCCCCACCTTGTACTGTCCTTGACCCTGTGAGTTCTGTGCTTGTAAGTTTAGCATGTGTGCAATGGTCTATTAAAGTTTATCTAATTTTCTACTTTGGGAACTAGTGTAAGAATAATTTCTTGTTTTAAATAGACTCTCACTCTGTTGCCCAGGTGAAGTGCAGTGGCATCAATCTAGCTTGCATAATCTCAAACTCTCGGGCTTAAGTGATCCTCCTGCCTCAGCCTCCTGTGTACCTGGGACTACAGGAGCTCACCATGAAGCCTGGTTAATTTTTCTACTTTTAGTGGAGATGTATTCTTACTGTTGCTCAGGCTGGTTTTGAACTCTTGAGCTCAAGGTATCCTCTGCTCTCAGCCTCCCAGAGTGCCAGGATTACAGGTGCGAGTCTCCATGCCCAGTCACGAATGGATATTTTTCACATATGTTTTTTCTTATATGAATTGTCCATCAACTTCTTTTTTACTTGTACAATTAGAGGTTTGGTGATTACATGTATTGCAAGTCATTCTTGGGTAAATTGTAATTTTTTTGTTTTATTTTCTTATCTTTATCAATTTAATTTGTATATCTTGCCATCTTTTCCTTTTTTGAACTATATTTTTTATAATTTCCAAAGTGTTCAAATTGTACTTCATTTATCTATCAATTTTGTCAACATTCTGCTCTTTTCTAGAATTAACTTTTTTTAAAAATTAGATTATACTTTTGAGTATTGTGTAAGGTTTTATCTTCTTTTAATTTTTTTTTTTTTTAGTTCTTGGCCAAGGGCTGGGTTTGAACCCACCACCTCTGGCATATGGGGCCGGTGCCCTACTCCTTTGAGCCACAGGCACCACCCAGTTTTATCTTTTTTTTTTAAAGTCCAAATTCAGGTGTCCTAATGCCATGTTGAATCTTTCTTACCTCATACTGAAAATATTATTTCATTATATATTTTGAAACCACTGGGAGCTATTTTGGGACTTCTCATGCTGTCTCATTGATCTATATTTCTTTTTCCACCAATTTTATTTTTGTTAAGTATCAAGATTTTATTATATGTTCTCATGTTTTAAAAGAATCTTTAAAAGAATCTTTTATAGATCTTCTTTTTCCTTCAGAATTTTCTATGTTTTTGCAATGTGTTTACTCAGCAATCATATTTTGGAGTCATTTTGACTTAAAAAAAGTAGTCTCATTGGTATTTTGGTTAGATTTGCATTCACTGTGGTAAGAACTTGGGAAGAGAGCCTCCTTCCTGCCCTCTGCTCCCTCTGCCCTTGGAGCCATTGTGGTGACTTGAGGCTCCCTGTGGATACAGCGGCCCACATCCCAGACACTGCCCTTGCAGTCAGCAGCCCTCTGACTGTGTCCTTCCAGACTCAGCTCTGGCAGAAAGGAACTACTCAGTCACTAGGTCAGGCTCCACAAACCTGACCACAACAATTAGGATTTAAAAAATTTCAACAAACGTACACACATATTTAACTCTATTTAAGGGAAAAAAACTTACTGTTATGTGTTTCATTCAATATAATGCATCAATATCTTAATGATTGCTGTTTTAATTTGTTTTGCAATTGAGACCATGTTGAAATAACTTGCTTTTTACATATTTTAGACAACTTCCCAATTGTTTTCTTATGAAAAATGCATTGAATGGGAATCTTTAGGTTGAAGAACATGCACGTTTCATAATTTTAAAACATATTGCTTACTTGGCTTCCAGGAAGGTTCTATGAACACGCAACTCCTTCCGGCGTTCATGCTTAACTTTGAGTTAAGTGCTTATTCCTTTGAGTCTTTGAGAGAAGAAATTACTTCTCATTCATCTTTATAATGCCAAGGTCTCCAGTTTAATGTTTGACAGAGTAAGTGCTAATTAAATGCTTAATGAAAGAATGTTGAAAGAAAAACAGGTTTTTGGCTCGGCACCTGTGGTACCGTGGTTAAGGTGCCAGCCACATATAGCCAGGGTGTCGGGTTAGAACCCAGCCTGGGCCACCTAAACAAGTGCAACAACAACAAAACATAGCTGGGTGTTGTGTTGGACACCTGTACTCCCAGCTACTTGGGAGGCTGAGGCCAGAGAATTGCTTGAGCCCAAGGGTTTGAGGTTGCTGAGAGCTGTCACACCACAGCACTCTACTGAGGAGGGTGACATAGTGAGACTCTGTCTCAAAAACAAACAAACAAAAACAAAAACAGTTTTTCAATAGAAAGCTAAAAAGCAAGGGGGAAAAAGAGAGAAGGAAGAAAGTTTCCTTGTTTTTTTCTCTTGGTATTCGACTAACTAAAAGGTTTGCAAAAGTTGCTAAAATTTTACTTGGGGAGGGAGTTTTGGGCTTTGCTGGAGAGATGGCCAGAAGCCTCAGCCCACTCTGGAAAGGATGCAGGCAGGTCACCTGTAATGTAGTTGCTGTTTGGCAATCAACTCTGGTTGCCTCTGGCTCATGTTCTGCGGGAACACACTGTGTGAACAGTGGACTGTCTTTTCTTACAGTGCTTAGCAAGAATGACCTCAAAATACATCTGGGAAAATCCCCTTTCTGAGCTATTGTCATCTTGAGGCCCCAAGCACTCCAAAGAGACACAATAGAATTTCTGCAAAGCCCTTTATTTCCAAGGACAAGGGCAAAAGACTAATTATATGCTTTACTTCAGCTTCCTTGATATTCTAAACTTACTATGATGTTTTTCTCTTCTCTCAACCAATGGGATCTTGTGAGTAGTTCCTCCCACAGTTTTCTCTTTTCAATTCATTTACAATTTTAGTTTTTGTACTGAAGTATTTTATTTTTTTGTGGCAGTTTTCAGTTGCAACCAAAACCACATGATGCATAACCCAGCAGGAAGAATTAAAAATAGATTTAAGACTGGGTAAGGTGGCTTACACCTGTAATTCTAGCACTCTGGGAGGCTGAAGCAGGAGGATTGAATGAAGTCAGGAGTTTGAGAACAGCCTGAGCAAGAGCGAGACCCTGTCTTTATTAAAAATAGAAAAATGGGCTGGGCATTGTGGTGGGTGCCTGTAGTCCCAGTTGCTTGGGAGGTTGAGGCAGAAGGATCATTTGAGCCCAAGAGTTTGAGGCTGCAGTAAGCTATGGTCATGCCATTACACTTCAGCACTGATGACAGAGCAATGTTTTACAAAAATTAACAAAAGAGAGAATTTAAATTCAGTCTGGAGGATTCTTATTAAATCTGCAGGCCTGAGCTTCAGTCTGGGCTTTATCACAGATTAGGTCAAGGACACTGGGCAAAATAATTATCTTCACAATGTCCGACGTGTAAAGCTGGATTGAGGTTACCCATCTCACTGGTGGTGTGAGGATTAAATAATGGATGAGCGTGACCTCCTAAGTGCTCCAAGGCTATGCAAATAAACAACCTGAGGATAGGGCTTAGTCCTCTTGACACCAGCATCCTAGCTGGAGGAATGGTTAACAAGAATGACCTCAAAATAAGTCATAGGGGATGAGTGAGGCTGTGCTTCCTACACTCTCCCAAGTACATCCATCCCACCCTCAGGCCACATCCAGCCATGTTCATTGGCCGCTGTTTCCCAAGGCCTGTAACAGCTCCTGACAGGCATACATGACCTAATAAATGATGATTGAGTGAGCAAGTGACTAACTTTTATTGCCCTAGGACACTGCAGTTTATTCAACTGCCAATTTTGTTTGTCATTCCCCAATAATGCTCTTGGAATCACTCAAGCATTCTTTTTTTGGTTCAAGGGTGTAATGCCTTCTCAACCACTATGTCTTCTGTTGGTTCTGTGTTTTTATAGGTTTATATCCATCCACTGTAAACAAGCTAACATGGCTGTTCCATCTATCACCCAGTCCTGGAATTACTGGGCTGTAGAATTTACACATCTTCTGCTTACTGATATCGTCAATTGCTTCCCAGAGTTCCTGATGCTCCATATGATCCCTGGGGCTGGATCTTGTCAGAGTTTTTACTGTTTCCCAAATTGGTGAATGTAAAATGGGACCTCATTAATTTTTATCTGCTTGAGTATTGCTGAAATTGAGCACGTCATAAGGTGTGTATATTTCACTCTTCTCTGCCCAGGCCTTTGTGGTTTGTGTCTTACAGAAACATAAACAAAACATAAAGAAGGCACTGTTCTAAACATTTTCATGGTTTCATTTTTATAAGTTTAGAGTTCTGTATACGATGGTGGTAAAGATCTAACTCATCTCTGCCTGCCCCCCAACTCCACTCTCAGAATAACCAATTCCATGCACAATTTGCTGAATATCAAGTTGTTCCTTTGGTCTCTCAAGCATCTTTTTAATATATCAAGTTTCCAAATATGCACAGCTGGGTTTCTAGGCTCTCTGTGCCACCTCTATGGTTGAGTTTGCCTGTTGTTGAACTAATAGCATAGTGTTTAATTACTTTTGTTTTATAGAAAGCTTTGGTAGGCAGGAGAACAAGTTCTTTCAATCTGTCGATAAAAATTGTCTTGGATATTTTTGACCTTTGTTCTCCCAAATACATTCTAGAATCAGCTCATTAAGTACAATGAGAACGCCAAAATAAAACAAAAAGCTGTGGGAATTCCATTATAAATGCTTTGAACCTACAGATCAATCCAGGTAACATTTATGTCTTTAAGATTTTGAATTTTTTTATGCGTTAACTATGTTCATCTTTCATTTCTTTATGTTTTCTTTGACGTCTTTCAACAAAATTTTATGATGTTCCTCAATGAGATGATAACACACCCTTTAGCTATTTTTTTTTCCCTGAATGCTTTACTTTTTACTTTTTGTTGTAAAACAAGCCATATCTTATTATCTTACTCATTCTTCTTGTTGTAGAGAATTGGGGTGAGGCAGGTGTTGGATTCTTCTCCTATGAAAATAAGTTTGGATTTTTTTTCCTGTAGCACAGTTCTACCAAGTATAGTCCTATGATTGTCACCCTGTATGTTCTGAGGCTGTTTTCTCAAGTGCAGACATGCATATAATTATCCTATCTGTCACAGTGACCTTTTTATATGCAGTGATCTTCTCTCTACATAATAACACTCTTTATCTTAAAATCTCTGTCTGATATTAACATAGATAATTTATTAACATTTACTCTCTTTTAATTTCTTTATTTTCAACCATTTTATATCCTTGTTATTTCATTTTATCTATTCTAAATAGCATATAGCATTTTCTTTTTTAAAAATCAAGCTCAAAATCCTCACTTTTCAAATGAGTTTAATCCAGGCATTATTTGAAATTAAAGTATACTATTTGAAAGTTTCTTCAATGTAAGTCTTGTTGAATGACTCGGTTTTTGGTTAACTGAAAAATTTTCTTTTACCTAATTCTTGAGAAATTGTCTTTTTGGGTGGTGCCTGTGGCTCAGTGAGTAGGGCGCTGGCCCCATATACCAAGGGTGGAGGGTTCAAACCTGGCTCCGGTCAAACTGCAACAACAAAAAAATAGCTGGGCATTGTGGTGGGTGCCTGTAGTTCCAGCTACTCGGGAGGCTGAGGCAAGAGAATCACCCAAGCCCAAGAATTTGAGGTTACTGTGAGCTGTGACACACCACAGCACTCTACCAAGGGTGACGAAGTGAGACTCTGTCTCTAAAAAAGACAGAAAAAGAAAAAGAAATTGTCTTTCTGGTATACAGTTCTATAATTGACAGAAGTTCTCTTGGCGACCTGATGATATTTAACTGTCTTTGCTTTTGATGAGTCTTTGGTAATTCTAATTACCCCTTTGAGGAAGTCTGTCTTTAGTTTTTGAATTGCTGTTGAGATCTTCTCTTTTATTTCTGCTAAAGTTCCACTACACCATGTCTTAGAGTGAATTTATCTTTTCTACTAGATGTATTTTCTTTATTTATGAATTTTTGTCTTTTATATGTTCCAAAAAAGCTCTCAGCAATGGAACCTTAGTTTTATTTAATGTTGCCCCCCTTACTTTCTCTCCATCCCCCTTGAATCTCATGCTTGAAGACTTAGTGCCTTTTTCCTTTCTTAGTTTATTTTTTGGTCAGTCTCGTCCCCTTTCTAGTAAGACTAGCAACACAACACAAACGACACTATTTTAGCAAGTGGCCCCTCTGGTTTCCAGTCAGCATGCTGCTGGAGACAGAAGTGGTTCATGTGGATTTTTAATTTTTGTCCAGTTGCCATTTAGTCTGGGTTTCCTTGTAGAGCCTTTTTCTCCCTCAGGGTTCATGGTTACCGTGTTATCTGTATTCTTTCATCATTGACAATATATGTAGATTGGTTTTTGCTTAAGGGCCACTTTGTCTGGGTATCATTTTTAAAATCATGCTTTCTTCCACTTAGAGCTTTGTGCACATTGATTCATTGAGTATCGAAAGCTGAGGGTGTGAAGACACTTTTGAAGCCAGACTGATTTCTCCCCTTCTTTTCCTTCTTGTAAGAGACAGAGTCTCTTTCACCCTGGACAACACCCAGGGTTGAGCTCCCAGCAATCTCAAATTCTTGGATTCAAGTGATCCTCCTGCCTCCCAAGTAGCTGGCTCAATTTTTCTGTTTTTTGTAGAGATGGACTCTTGGTCATACTCTGGTCTCCAACTCCTGAATTCAAGTGACCCACCCACCTCAGCCTCCAGAGTACCGGGATTACATACCAGAGCCATTACGTCCAGCCATTCCCCACTCTTACTAGTAATTTTTTTCTCTTTGGGTGGGTATTCTTACTTTATCTTGGAAATTCAATAGCTTGAAGTTTAATAGCTATGTTTAATTATGGCTACTTTTTCTTTCTGAAGTACAGTGAACTCTTTCAGGCTTCTTCTCTATTTCAGGAAGATTCTCTGCGTTCTATCTCTGCAGGTGTTTTTCGTTCCATCTGTTGGATTCTCAGGGATGCCAATTATCCCCGTTTTGTAACATCCTTCTTTATAAAATATATTAGCTTTTATGTCTTAATACTTTTTGCTTTTCACAATGTTTTTAAAATATTACTATTGTTTTTCAAATTTTATTTCAGAAATTTAAATTTGACCAGTGTGTGTTTTTTTAATGGTTTCTAAATCATTTAGAATTCTGTAGTGAGAACTGGACTTTTTGTTGTTGTTATTTTTTCTTTAAACCCACACCCACTCTGTTTACTTATTTATCACCCTATTTTGGGAACTCTTATTCCTAAGTGTTTGTTCTTATTTAATTGTCCTTCTTAACAAATCAGTTGTAAAGAAGTTCTTCACTGGACCTGAGCTACTCCCTTTTGGACACGCACGGTCTGTGAGTTTCTCTGCTTGCTTTTCTGCTTGTTTCCCTCCAGTGTATTTAGACAGCTGCTGGGCTCTTTCTTCTCATCTGACTCCACCTTGGGTGGCTCAGCACAGGGACTGTCTTTGTTCCCTTTTTTTTGAGACAGAGCCTCAAGCTGTCCACGTGGGTAGAGTGCCGTGGCATCATAGCTCACAGCAACCTCCAACTCCCGGGCTCAAGCGAGTCTCCTGCCTCAGCCTCCCAAGTAGCTGGGACTACAGGTGCCGGCCACAACGCCTGGCCATTTTTTTGGTTGCAGCCATCATTGTTGTTTGGCAGTCCTGGGCTGGGGATTTGACCCACCACTTTAGGTGTATATGGCTGGTGCCTTAGCCGCTTGAGCCACAGGCACTGAGCCACTGTCTTTGTTCCTGACTCTCTTTTTTAAGTCTTGGGACTCGTAGATTCCCCCTTCAATCTCTGGTGTGACCTCTGAGCTCATCCTGCATGCTCCAAATCTCTACTGCATGAAGCTACTGTCCAACTGATAGTGGAGAGGAGGGCAGGAAATTACTGATATGAGTTGCAAATTTTATTATACTAGTTGCACTGTCTTTTGAAATTTTTAAAAAATGTTTTATTTTTATTTTTTGCAGTTTTGGCTGGGGCCAGGCTTGAACCTGTCACCCCCAGTATATGGGGCCGGTGCCCTACTTCTTGAGCCACAGGTGCTGCCCTTAAACCTGTTTCATGCCATGCGTGTTCATTCCACTTACTTGGGGATATTGCTCCCCAACTTGGAAATCTTTCCACATTTCAATGAGTAGCCTAGATGCTCCCTTGGCAGAGTCAGCTTCTGTAGCTTTTCTTGTTTTGTGTGGTCTTTCCCAGCAGCAGTTCCCCAGCTCCTCTGCTGGAAGGAGATAAGGAGACTCCTTTGGAGGGTTTGTCTCTAAGGATGCCGGTACTGGGGAAAGTCCCCAGGGATGCGCAGGGCACATCCCTACGGCCTTCAAGATGCTGAACTGAATGAGGACTGAGGCATAGTGGGCTTGTCCAGTCTGCTCTAAAAACTTATTACTTGACCTTTTAAAAAATGTTTTCATATTAGACAAAGGCAAGTTTTCCCCTCTGTCTTCTACTTTCTTCTTTTTTCTGTTTCCTCCTTAATTTGGTCTGAGAGAAGAAAAAGTCTGTGAAAAAGTTTCAACATACTATTTTTTTTTACATGAGGGTGCACACGTCTGTGCATCTGTGGTTTTAAAGTCTCCCAATGCCACTGTGTCTCAGCGGTACTGAGGGACACACAGGCAGGTGTATATGCATCCTCAGGCTACAGCAGGAGAGGAAGGGGAGAGGGACAGGGATCTGGGCATCCAGGAATGTGACAGGAGAGGTCTGTGAGGATTCAACGCTCAGGGAGCAGGACTCGGCACTCCACCCCCTCCTGCAAGAGCAGAGCAGCTGTTGTTTTTTAAATACTAGTAGGTTTACCAGGTGATTATTTCTCTTGAGAGCAGAGCCTGCAACAGCATTTAGAATCCTTGGGTGCCTTTGGACAGCAGGAACGCCAGGCTTTGCTCAGATCGGTTCCCAGTATTAAGAAGCCAGCACTGCAGGGCTGAGCCTGTGGGAGAAACAGGGAAGCTCTGATGTTACTCAGAGAACATTCCACTTAACAGGGATAAGATTAAAAATGTTAAGCAAGATTCAAGGAGAATAATGACACCCGAGAAAGGAAAACACGATATGAAAATGGGATGGGGAAGGGAAGGCTGCCTCTGGGCCCCTGCAGAGGAACAGACCCGTGAAAGGCCGTGATTCACACGCTCACAATGGACGGTGACACAGCAGACCGGCCTGGAGACTTCTCTCTTGAATGAAGTAGTTTCAAATGTGGAACAATGAAAGGCTTTTCAGAAGGTCAGTGATTGGCTTGTAAATAAAAAAGTCTTGAGTTCTTTTTTTGGGGGGTAGGTTTAATTGCAGTTGTATTTTTTATTTCAAAATCCTCACAAAAATTTATCAATGATAAGATACAGGCTTCTATTTTTTTAACCAAAGTTCTATTTGAAACTACAGATTTGCCATTGACTTAAAGACCAGACTGATACATATTTGTAATTTCAGAGTTGACGATTACACTTTGGCTTGGGAATGGTCCTTTAAATTGTATCTTCTGGCTTGGTGCCCATGCTCAATGGTTACGGCACTGGCCACATACACTGAGGATGGGGGGTTCAAACCAGCCCGGGCCTGCTAAACAACAATGACAGCTGCATCAAAAAATAGCTGGGTGTTGTGGCAGGTGCCTGTGGTCCCAGATACTTGGGAGGCTGAGTCAAGAGAATCTCTTAAAGCTAAGAGTTAGAGGTTGCTGTGAGCTGTGACACCATGATCAAGACTTAGAGGTTGCTGTGAGCTGTGATGCTATAGCACTCTACTGAGGGTGACATAGGGAGACTCTGTCTCAATAAAAAAAAAAGTATATTCTTAGAGTGTAGAAAAAAAATTTAGGTACTATAAATAAAATAGACTGATAAATTGATCACATAAAAGATTTAGACAATAAGAGGGCAAATAAAAATTGGGGAAATAGTCATAATGCCTTAAGTCAAGAAAGGGCTAAATTCTTTTTTTTTTTTTAAATTGTGGGCTGAATTATTTAATTAAAAAGTAGGAAGTGATGGCTTATAAGACAATTAAAAAAAAAGAGCAATTAGTTTGAAAACAAAGCACCTGAAAAACAAAGTTAAAAGATAAGGAATTATTACATACTTAGCTTATGAAAAATGCTTGATCTTAATAATTAAAGAAATTTGTTATTTTTTTTATATAGGTTTGACAAAAAATTAAAAGTTTTTTAATCTCGTGTGCTATTTAGAGTGTTATTGGAGTGAATAATGGTTGGCTTAGCCTTTAATGAGGGTGTTATGTTATATCTATCCAACTTAAAAGTCCATATTAGAAATTATATACACTTTGGCTCAGTAATTGCTTTTAGCAACATTATCTCACAGATTTATTTACAAAAGCCAAACTTGTAAAAAAACTCATGATATCACTGGCCCCACACAGAAAACTATGTAAATGTCTATAATTAGATCATTGGTAAATTAAATTAAATTCTTCAGTAGAACTCAGTGTGGTCTTTAATTGCAGTTAGGCCTGTCTGTAACTGCTGATAGAAAAAATTGTTACTAAAATTATTAATTATGTTTATATTTTATTTATTTTTATTTTTTTGCAGTTTTTGGCTAGGGCTGGGTTTGAACCCACCACCTCCTGTATATGGGGCCGGTGTCCTACTTTTTTGAGCCATAGGGCCAACCTATTTTATTTTATTTATTTATTTATTTTGAGACAGAGTCTCACTATGTCAGCCTGGGTAGAGTGCCATGGTGTCACAGCTCATAGCAACTCAAACTCTTGGGCTTAAGCCATTCTCTTGCCTCAGGCTCCCAAGTAGCTGGGACTATAGGTGCCCAGTACAATGCCTGGCTATTCTGTTGTTGTTGTTGTTGTAATTGTCATTGTTGTTTTGGCAGGCCCAGGCTGGGTTCAAGCCCGTGAACTCCAGTGTATGTGGCTGGGACCCTAGCCATTTGAGCTATAGGCGGAAAGCCAATTATGTTTGTATTTTTTAAAAATGAACTTTTAAGGTGGTGCCTATAGCTCAAGCAGCTAAGGCACCAGCCACATACACCAGAGCTGGCAGGTTCGAATGCAACCCAGGCTGCAACTACAACCAAAAAATAGCCAGTTGTTGTGGCAGGTGCCTGTAGTCCCAGCTACTTGGGAGGCTGAGGCAAGAGAATCACTTAAGCCTAGGAGTTGGAGGTAGCTATGAGCTGTGATGCCACGGCACTCTACCCAGGGTGACAGCTTGAGGTTCTGTCTCAAAGAAAAAAAAACTTTTAAGATCATTTAGTCTTTGTGAGAGTATTGTAATCTTTCTATACTTTTAACATTTCCTAAGGGGGGAAAAATAAAATTTCCTAAGAATGTATGTGCTTATTGATTTCTTTATAATATCAAAAAGTTGTTATGTAAGTCTTGCGTATAAACCATTTCCTGTTTTTTTTATAGCTCTGTCTTTAAAAAAAATTGTTGTCAGGCCTAGAGTGAGATTAAATTTCTGTCATGCCTATAATCCTAGCACTCTGGGAGACTGAGGTGAGTGGATTGCTTGAGCTCACAGGTTCAAGACCATCCTGAGCAAGAATGAGACCTCTGCCTCTAAAAATAGCTGGGTGTTGTGGCAGGAACCTGTAGTCCAGCTACTCAGGAGGCTGAGGCAAGAGAATCACTTGAACCCAAGAGTTGGAGGTTGCTGTGAGCTATGATGCCATAGCACTCTACCAAGGGCAACAAAGTGAGAATCTGCCTCAAAAAAAAAATGCTATCATCTGTAATAAAAATGAAGAAAAAAACATTAAAACATTGTTTCTTCTCCTTTATGATGTCAAGTCATTATTTACTATAAAGTATATTTTAAATTTTGCTTGTTTATATTCAGCCAGAATTAATTTTAGAATCTTCCCTCACCACCTTCCTATCTCACTATACCAATAAATTATTAATTTGTTACAGAGAATGACCAAAATGACTTAAATAAATTGTCATCTCCTGAAAGTCCTTGACCTTTCTTTCTGGTTTAATCATGATCCCCTGAATCAGAGGGTGACTTCCCACAGACATTTCTCTGTCATCGGAATGTGTGATATTGGGTTTCGCTACATTGTCAGAAAAGTTTTTATCCTGGTGCATTTTTTGGCACATGAAATATGTCCTTGTGGACATTTCAGAAAATGATTTCTTTTCTTCATTAATTACCCCAGGGGTCAAAGAACTCGTTTGCACCTGTGTTTTGTCTTCATGGGTTCAGGCCACTTACCCATTTACCTTTAGACCTGTTTACAGGCAAAGATTATGGCAGTGGGGAGAAGCTACAGCGTGCCAGGAATAAAGGAGCCAGGCTCCCATAAGTTTGTTTTAGTCCAAAGTCTGAAACAAGGAGACATCCTTCAGTGTTTGACTGAGCAGCCTTGACTTGAAGACTTTCAGGTTTTTGTGTGTGCATTTATACAATATCTTGCTGGTTCTGAGTCTGGCTATAAATGTTTTTATTTTTCTTTATTAGATCATAATTGTGTATATTAATTCTATCATAGGATACAGTGTGTTGCTTCCATGTACAGTTTGGAAAACTCTCATCCAACTGGCTAACATAGTCATCATGTCTTTCTCATAATTGTTGTGTTAAGACATTTATATTTGATCTTTAGACAAAT
>CAUYTI010006224.1:0-11917 GCA_963575145.1 Galago senegalensis | reverse complement strand
TTTTTTGAGACAGAGCCTCAAGCTGTCCCCCTGGGTAGAGTGCCGTGGCGTTACAGCTCACAGCAACCTCCAACTCCTGGGCTCAAGCGAGTCTCTTGCCTCTGCCTCCCAAGTAGCTGGGACCACAGGTGCCCACCACAATGCCTGGCTATTTTTTGGTTGTAGCCATCATTGTTGTTTGGCGGGTCTGGGCTGGGGATTCGAACCTGCCACCTTAGGTGTAGGTGGCTGGCACCTTAGCCGGTTGAGCTATAGGCGCCAAGCCAGTAAAAATTAATTTTAAAAATTAAAATTAAACATTAGAAATTGAGCTATTAAGAACTAAAGTAAAATCTTAAGCCGCACCGAGCCAACTGAACGGATCCCCTCTTGGCAAGTGGGGCAGCCCCCCAGAGAAAACCCTTAAAGCCGAATTGTCAGTCCTGAAGAGGTGGTCAGATGTGCCTAGTTCTGCCCCTTCCCTTTTGGAATTACTCTTTCTAACAGTAAGATATGAGAAAATCATTAACTGACCTAAGGCCAGGTAAGGCAAAGGTTATACCATACCTGCAGGTCATTTATTCACTTAACACATCACTTGAGTCTCATCTATGTGTCAGAGGTCTGTCTCTGGTTAATAGACTTCTTTGGCTTGGCGCCCATAGCACAGTGGTTATGGTGCCAGTCACATACACCGAGGGTGGTGGGTTCGAACCTGGCCGGGTCAACTAAACAACTGCAACAAAAAAATAGCCGGGCGTTGTGATGGGTGCCTGTAGTCCCAGCTACTTGGGAGGCTGAGGCAAGAGAATTGCTTAAGCCCAAGAGTTTGAGGTTGCTGTGAGGTGTGATGCCACAGCACTCTACCTAGGGTGACAAGTGAGACTCTGTCTCAAAAAAACAAAACAGACTTCCTTATAAGCCTTATTACTTGAACAAATCACAAATCAAAGAATCTTTAAACCAATCTATAATTCCCCACTTTATGGAGATGACCTGCCTTTGGGGGCCAAACCAGTTTGCATCTTCCAGGTACTGACATGTGACTTCGTGAGTAATTTCTGCCTCCCCAAATGTAGAAAACCAAACTGTAACTCAACCATGGCAAGACCACTCGCTCAAGGGGTTTTCTGAGGCCATGATCACAAATATTTGGCTCAGAATATACCTCTTTAAATTATTTTACAGGATTTGAGTTCTTTTCCACTGACACAAGCAACCCCACTTGTGAGTATATATCCAAAAGAATTGAAAGCAGGGTCTTGAGGCAGCCTCATGATGGTAGCAGCAGTACTCACAACCGCCAGGAGGTGGAAGCAGCCACAGGGTCCATGGATAGATGACAGGGTAAATAAATAAAAGGCGTGTGCAAAGAATGCAATTTTTTCAGCCTTCAAAGGGAAGGAAATTCTGACATGTGCTGCAACATGGACAGATCTTGAGGATGTTCTGCTAAGAGAAATAAGTCAGCCATGAAAAGTTAAATACACATGATCCCACCTATAGGAGGTACCTAGACAGTGCGGTCAAATTTATAGAGACAGAGAACAGAATGGTGGGTGCCAGGGGCTGGGGAAGGGGACTGGGGAATCGGTATTTCACAGGTGCAGAGTTTCAGTTTGGAAGGATGCAGAAGCTCTGGAGATGGATGGTGGGATGGCTGTGTAATGGTGCACATACACTCAGCAGTCCCTAGTCTTTTTGGTACCATGGACCAGTCTCACAGAAGACAATCTTTCCACAGACCAGGGTTGGGGGCAGGTTTCAGGATGATTCACATGCATTACATTGATTGGGCACTTTATTTCTATCATTATTACACTGTTATATATAGTGAAGTAATATACAACTCACCATACTGCAGAATCAAAAGGCGCCCAGAGCTTGTTTTCTTGCAACTGGACAGCCTCATTGGGAGTGCTGGGGGACAGTGACAGATGAAGTTTCTCTGGTTCACCTGCTGCTGTGTGGCCTGGGTCCTAACAGGGGTCGGGGACCACAGATGTAACTATACTCATCAAAATAGTTACAATGGTTAATTTGATGTTATTTTTTGATCACAATTTCAAGAAAAAGGAAAAAGCACATATAAAAAACACAATTTGGACTCAGGGAAGGAGAGACTTTAGGGGGAGGGGGTTCGTTTTGATCTAAATCCAGCCAGGCCATCAAAGGCCCCGAGGCATCTCTGCCAGCAGCCTGATTCCTTTCTGCAACATCCCTCTCCTTTTGGTGACCAGGACAATGCATGATGGCCACCTGCTTGGGTTCAACCACGACCTGTATCAGGGCCATTATTTCAGCAGCAGACTTAATATCCTCATTTCCTGCCACCAGGAGCCCCCTTTCCTTCCAAATGGTACCATGAGCACGCCCGACCACGAAGGCATATTTAGAACCCCTGTAACTGTCTGCCTTCCCTCCACACACACTGCAGAACTGAAGAGCTCTGGGTACAGCAATCAGCGCAGCTTCTGGGGCTGAAGTCTCAGGCAGCAGTCTCCAGCAGGTTCTCCATCCAGCACCTGTCATTCTGTGACCACTGCAAATACAGCCCTTCATTGTCCACCACCCATAAAGCTGCTCCTGTCAGCAGAAAGATCCCAACCTGCTTCTGGCATCAGGGATCTGACAGATCATCCTGCTGGAACAGACGGCCCCCAGAACCCCTGGACATTCAGCTGCAAAGGCTAGTTCTCTTCTGCTGGTCACAGAGGGCAGGATTGAGAGTAGACACAGGCCACTCTCACAACGCACAGGCACAGAGGCCATCCTCGCTCAGTCCTGCCCAGTGGTTTTGATGACTGTGCACTGGCTGTGGGGTGTCTCCCAGCATCTGTGCTAAGACTTCAGGGTTCATTCCTTATTTGTCATGAACACATAATTTAAATTCTTCCTGCAAATCAGGCAACCCCAAAGCAGGGAAGTCGTAATACTCTGCTTTAGTTTGGTTTTTTTAATCGGCATTTTGACAGTCTGTGGTCCAGATCAGGGGCCCCACATCTGTTCTTTTAAAGGCCTGTACAAGGCTTTTGCTATTAGTCCAAAGTTTGGGATCCAAATGTGACAGAACCCTGCCTCCATTCCTAGGAATCTGCACAGCTGCTGTGGGCTCCTCTATAGTTTGGAATACCAGATAAGTAACTGATATTTGCAAATCTGCCCATTATGCCCCCATCAAGAAGGGCAAAAGAACCCTTTTAAGCCCCTACGGCAACATTGTCTCACAGCATCAACAGGGTACCCTAGTTGCCATTAGGATGCCCTAATAGAGGACCCTGCCATTCACATGTGACCAAGCACCATTCGTTGTCACTTGTGCAAGGTCATTTACAGCATATGGGCTCTGCACCAGTCTACACTCACTGGTGTGGGGAATTTAAATGTTCTGCACATCCTGTGGCCTGCTGGCCTGTGTGGCCTTACTTTTGGTGGCCACCTTCTTCTTGCAAAATGCTACAACAATGTGCAGGTGCATTGGGGCCCAAATTTCTGAGCAAATTGCTCTGAGACGGCAGCCTCCTGCGTCTCCCCCAGCCCAAGTGCTCAGCCCACAGGAGCTCAGCAGTGCCCCTTAGGGAGCTTCTGCCCTTTCCCAGCTCCTGGTGCTCCTGTTACTTACCCAGGTCACCAGGTTCAGCTGTGTAAGTGGTGTCAGGAAGGGCTCCAGCCCTGGCTGCCACTCTCTGGGGTCTGAATCCTGGACCCCTGCAACAAGCTCCTCAGCTGCTGCTCACCTCTGGCTGCCTCACTGCTGCCCCTGGCCCCATGCCCAGCTGTGGAACACCATACACTGCCAGTGCTGGGGGCTGGGCTACTTCTGCCCATGCAGCTTAGTGCCAATGTATTCCCCAGTGTCAAATGACCTTGGGGCTCCTGAGGGGCTGTTTTGATTGGAGCCACTAGTGAGGCAGGGAGCTCAAGGATCACTTGAGTGCAGGAGTTTGAGGCTGCTGTGAACTGTGATGACGCCACGGCACTCTAACCTGAGTAACGGAGTGAGACTCTATCTCAAAAAAAAAAAAAAGAAAAATCATTGTCATTCTGGGGGTTTCTTGTTACCTGGAGCCCTAATAGTATTCTTTCTTTCTTTTATTTTTTTCACTTTGTCACCCTCCATAGAGTGCTATGGCGTCACAGCTCACAGCAACCTCCAACTCTTGCCTCAGCCTTCCGAGTAGCTGGAACTACAGGCACCCCCCACAATGCCATGCTATTTTTTTGTTGTTGCAGTTTGGCCAGGGCTGGGTTCCAACCTGCCACCCTCAGTATATGGGGCCGCTGCCCTTCTCACTGAGCCATAGGCACCGCCATCAGATAGTACTCTTCCTAATGTCTTTCCTTTTTACAAAAAACACTGATTGTACTTCAACCTAGAATGACTTCTTCACAGGATCCTGCCAGCTGTCCTTGTACAATCAAGCCCCTATCTGATATTGTGAATTGGAAATTGTCCTGCCCAGACTATGGGTGCCCTCTGGTTAAATTGAGTTCTGGGGCTGGGTATGACCTCTGGTGGAGGGTGAGGTGACGAAAGATGCTCTCACTAGTGCCCTCCATATCCCCCACAACAGGAGCCCCAGCAGAATAAGCCTGAGTGTGGCTGAGCCCTTGGTGCCCTCCCAGTACATGGGGAGCTGGCGGTGGGGGGCCAGGTTCGTGAAATCCAACCTGGTTAATCCCTCCCCAGTTTTATCACATGGCCTTTTCAGCCTCTTTATTATGTGATGGCGTGAAAGATCGTACATATGGGACCTTATCTCATTTACCCTTGACAAGATGATTTCAGTTGTGAGATGATATAATAATTTAACATTCCATTCAATAGCCACTTCTCCTCACACTCCAGCACATACATAGAATTGGATCATAGTAATGCTGTTCTCTTTTAGGAATAGAATTATAACTGTAAGTCAGCCTTTCAGCTGAGATTCTCCTCAAGGAGCTTTCAGGTGGAACAGCAGTGGAGCCTCACAAACAATAGTGACACACATGAATTGACAGGGGGCAATGCAGGAAACCCTGATGCAGGTGATCTCAATGCCAAAGACAACTGGACAAATGAGAAGAAAATTCTCAAATGAGAGCCAGCACCTCCTAATCCAAAAGGGAATGAATTCCCCAGGTTCCCTCGTTCCATTCAACTGTGACTCGCACCCCCCAGATAGTCCCCACAGACAAATGCCCTGGCACAGGGCTGGAAGACTCAAAGACCTCCCCCACAGGGATGGGATCAAGGGCCTGGGTGTGCACATCGGGGAAATTACTCAAAAAATGGCCAAGGCATCACAACACTTCCTAAATCTGCCTCCTTTTCTGTTGCAGGAAGATGAGGCCTAATGGAGAGAAAGAGCACGTTATAAACATCACCTCTATAAGAGAAAAGGCTTTATGTCAGCCGGGGGAGCTTACAGCATAGAGGAATTCCAAATGGCCACACTCCCCGCCTGGCTCGGTCTTTCCCTTTTTATCTCCAGTCAAAAAGTTCCACCCCACAGGTACCTTTCTCACTGGTCAGTTTGAATCAAGCGGGAGATGCTGTTCCAGCCCCCACAGAACTACAGAATTTCATAGAAGTGGAAATTTCCAGGTCCTAGGAAGTCAAGTCTACAAATTCCCAGGAGCTGAGTCACCATGGAGAGGACCCTGCAGGTGTATCCTCGTGGTCTCCTGGAGAAGGCCTGTCCTCCTGGACCTCACCCTTCCCAGGTATCCTCTCTCATTCCCCCCTTTTGAGACTCCATATGTATTTTAATTTGGGGGTCTCAGTTTGCTTCTGCAGGAACCAGAATTAATCACTTTTCACATTTGACTTTACATTACTTTTCTACAAAATCTAAAGCACAGAAGTCTTTCTGATCTGTCCTGTGGTTTCTTTCCCTGTTCCTTCTGCTGCAGCACCCGGGCATGGTACTACAGGCAGTCACCTGGCTGGGCTTTCCCATTTCCCTGGGCTGGACCAGCACTCAGATATTAGGGACTGTGACTCCTCTCGGGTTCTGTACCCAGGCCTTAATTGCACTGTGGTGAGAGGCTGATATACATCTGAGTTTTCACTTTCCCTGTGTCACACATAGAGACTGTATCTGACTGTGAGCACAAGCTCCCTTCTGGGTGCCTTCGCATTCATAGAAGCTATAACAGCTTTGTCCTATCTCAGTAGTGTGGGTACACAGATCACATCCCTCCTCCCCTTTTCCCAAAGTTCAAAGTCCAATTAAGACAAGTCCCATGAGGAGTTTCCTCAGGCTTCAGCCGTGCATTGACCAGTCAGCTCCCCAGTATGTGGCTGGAGCAGGGCATGTTGGCTGTGTTAAAAGTTACCTTTGCTTCCCATGGTGCAGTAAAGCTCTCTTCAGCCAATGGTGAGGAATCCAGGCAAGGATCCTCTCCACCTTTGCTGCTGTGCATGTGGTCAGGATGATGGTGTAAAGTCCTTTCTACTTTGGTTTGAGGAGGATTGGGTTCTGATCCTTGACTTAGCCTTGATTCCCTTGATACCCCAGAGAGAAGGTGTATAGACAGAAAAGACCAAACAGAACACAGTTAATTAAACCAAGTGGAGATCTTCCTTTCTACTCTTCCTAGGGCTTTTGTCTGTTCAATTCAGTCTCTCCCAATACTTTCAGGAGTCCCTGCTAAATTGCAGAGGACTGACAGAGGCCTCTTTCAACATCACCAGTGGCAAGGCCTGTATCCAGTTAAGCTTTGCTTCCTAGAAGAGTTTACAGATTCCTGCTCTTATGGCCTGTTCATGCCCCCACCCTGCCCAGGCTTTGAGGCCTATGTGTCACATATGGACCCAGGTGATGTTCAAAGCTTTAGCTGTCATTTGCTCTATTTTTGTTACGAAGGTTAGCCCACTGTCAGACCTAAACCAGAGTGGCAACCTAAACCATGGGATGATTTCTCTGGGCAACACCTTTACTACCTCAGGAGCTCTCTTCATCCTGGTGGCGAAGGCTTCCGCCCATTCCAAGTATGTGCAGATCAGAACTATGAGCAGCAGTTTCCTCTGTGTCTGGACAACTCAGTGTAGTCCATTTGCATATCTTTTTTTCATTTATCTTTTATTTATTTTTTTTGTTTGGTATTGAGACAGAGTCTCATTATGTCACCCTTGGTAGAGTGCTGTGGCATCACAGCTCATAGCAACCCCAAACTCTTGGGCTTAAGCAATTCTCTTGCCTCAGCCTTTCAAGTAGCTGGGACTACAGGTGCCCACCACAACATCTGGCTATTTGTTGTTGTTGTTGTTGTTGTCATTGCTCCGTAGGCCTGGGCCAGGTTTGAACCCACCAGCCCCAGTGCATGTGGCCAGTGCCCTAACCACTGAGCAACAGGCACTGAGCCCTGTTCCTACACTTTTTTTTTTTTTATTGTTGGGGACTCATTGAGGGTACAAGATACCAGGTTACACGGATTGAGTTTGTTAGGTAAAGTCCTACCTATAGTGGTGTCTTGCCCCCAAAAGGTGTCACACACCAAGACCCCACCCCTCCCTCATTCCCTGCTCTTCCTTTCCCCCACACCCCTCCCTCCTTCTCTTTCTCTGCTCTCCCCTCCCCCACGCCCCTTCATGTACTAGGTCATTAATTGTCCTCATATCAAAATTGAATATATAGGATTCATGCTTCTCCACTCTTGTGATGCTTGACTAAGAATAAAGTGTTCCACTTCTATCCAGGTTAATACAAAGGATATAAAGTCTCCATCTTTTTTTTTTTTTTTTTTGAGACAGAGTCTCACTATATCACCCTTGGTAGAGTACTGTGATGTCACAGCTCACAGCAACCTCCAACTCTTGGGCTTACGTGATTCTCTTGCCTCAGCCTCCCAAGTAGCTGGGACTATAGGCACTCGCTAAAACACCTGGCTATTTTTTGGTTGTAGTTGTCATTGTTGTTTGGCAGGCCTGGGCTGGATTTGAACCTGCTAGCCTCAGTGTACATGGCTGGTGCCCTAGCCACTGAGCTATAGGTGCCATTTAATGGCTGAATAGTATTCATGGTATACATATACCACAGTTTTGTTAATCCATTCCTGGGTTGGTAGATATTTAGGCTGTTTCCACATTTTGGTGATTGTAAATTGAGCTGCAATAAATAGTCTAGTGCAAGTGTCCTTATGATAAAAGGATATTTTTTCCTTCTGGGTAAATGCCCAGTAATGGGATTTCAGGATCAAATAGGAGGTCCAGGTTGAGTTCTTTCAGGTTTCTCCATACTTCCTTCCAAAAAGTTTGTATTAGTTGTGTTCCCTTCTCTCTACATCCATGCCAGCACCTGCAGTTTTGAGATTTTGTGATGTGGGCCATTCTCACTGGGGTTAGATGATATCTCAGGGTGGCTTTGATTTGTGTTTGTCTAATAATTAGGGATGATGAGCATTTTTTCATGTGTTTGCTAGCCATTCATCTGTCTTCTTTAGAGAAGGTTCTATTCATGTCTCTTGCCCATTGATATATGTGTATTAATTTGAGTTCTCTGTAGATCCTAGTTATCAAGCTTTTGTCTGATTCAAAATATGCAAATATCCTTTCCAACTGTGTAGGTTGTCTATTTGCTTTGGTTGTTGTCTCCTTGGCTATACAGAAGCTTTTCAGTTTGATTAAATCCCATTTTTGTGTTGTTGTTGTTGCAATTGCCCTGGAAGTCTTCTTCATAAAGTCTTTTCCCTAGGCCAATATCTTCCAGTGTTTTTCCTGTGCTTTCTTTGAGGATTTTTATCATTTCGTGACTTAAATTTAAGTCCTTTATCCATCTTGAATCAATTTTTGTGAGTGGAGAAAGGTGTGGGTTCAGTTTCAGTCTTTTACGTGTGGATATCCAATTCTCCTAGCACCATTTATTAAATAGAGATTCTTTCCCCCAGTGTATGTTCTTGTTTGGTTTATCAAAGATTAGGTGGCTGTAAGATGTTAGTTTCATTTCCTGGTTTTCTATTCAATTCCAAACGTCTATGTCTCTATTTTTGTGCCAGTACCATGCTGTCTTGACCACTATGGCTTTGTATAATATAGCCTAAAATTTGATAGGCTGATGCCCCTGACTTTGTTTTTATTATTAAGAACTGCTTTAGCTATATGGGGCTTTTTTCTGGTTCCATACAAAATGAAGGATTATTTTTCCCAGTCTTGAAAGTACGATGTTGGTATTTTAATAGGGATGGCAATGAATCAGTAGATTGCTTTGGGAAGTATAGACATTTTAACATATTGATTCTTTCCAGCCATGAGCATGGTATATTCTTCCATTTGTTAATATCCTCTGATATTTCTTTCCTTAGAGTTTCATAATTTTCTTTATAGAGTTCCTTCACCTCCTTTGTTAGGTATATTCCTAAGTATTTCATTTTCTTTGAAGCTATGGTGAAGGGAGTTGTGTCCTTAATTAGCCTCTCATCTTGGCTGTTATTGGCATATACAAAGGCTACTTGCCTGTGGACTTTGATTTTATATCCTGAGACATTACTATATTTTTTGATGATTTCCAGGAGTCTTGTGGTTGAGTCTTTGGGGTTCTCTAGGTATAAGATCATATCATCAGCAAAGAGGGGGAGTTTGACCTCCTCTGCTCCCATTTGGGTGCCCTTTATTTCCTTCTCTTGCCTGATTGTATTGGCTAGAACTTCCAGCACTGTGTTGAATAATAATGGTGACAGAGGACAACCTTGTCTGGTTCTGGTTCTAAGTGGAAAAGCTTTCAGTTTTACTCCACTCAGTAAAATACCAGCTGTGGATTTGTCATAGATAGCTTTAATCAGTTTAAGAAATGTGCCATCTATGCCTATATTCTTCAGTGTTCCAATTAGAAAAGGATGCTGGATTTTATCGAATGCTTTTTCTGCATCTATTGAGAGGATCATATGGTCTTTGTTTCTGCTTCTGTTGATATGGTGAATAACATTTACAGACTTGTGTATGTTAAACCAGGCTTGCATCCCTGGGATGAAAGCTACTTGATCATGATGTATGACTTTTTTGATGAAAGGTGTAATCTATTGGCTAGGAGTTTGTTAAGAATTTTTGTATCTATATTCATTAGTGAAATTGGTCTGAAGTTCTCTTTTCTCATTGGGTCTTTTCCCAGTTTTGACATCAGGGTGATGTTTGCTTCATAGAACGTTCAAAGCAAACGTTGGGGAAGACTCCTTCCTCCTCCATATTTTTGAATAATTTCTGCAGGATGGGAATAAGCTCTTCTTTGAAGGTTTGATAGAATTCAGGTGTGAAGCCATCCAGACCAGGGCATTTTTTTTGTTGGGAGATTTTTTTATTGTTTCTTTGATCTCAGTGCTTGAAATTTGTCTGTTCTATTTCTTCCTGGCTAAGTCTAGGGAGAAGGTGTGATTCCAAATATTGATCCATTTCCTTTACATTGTCAAATTTCTGGGCATAGAGTTTCTTGTAGTATTCTTGTATCTCTATGGCATCTGTTGTTATTTCCCCTTTATCAGTTCTGATTGAGGTTCCTAGATATTTTACTTTTCTATTCCTAGTTAGTCTGGCCAAAGGTTTATCTATTTTATTTATTTTTTCAAAAATAAAGCCTTTTTTATTAATCAAACTCCTTGTTTCATTAATTTTTTGAATTATTCTTTTGTTTTCAATTTCATTGATCTCTGATTTAATTTTGGATGTTTCTTCTGCTGGGTTTAGGCTTAGATTATTCTTCTTTTTCCAATTCCATAAAATGGCTTGTGAGTTTGCTGATGTGTTCTTTTTCTGTTTTTTGGATGTAGACATCTAAAGGGATCAATTTTCCTCTCAGGACTGCTTTTGCTATATTCCACAGGCTTTGGTAGCTCATGTCTTCATTGTTGTTATTCTCAAGGAACTTAATGAGTTCCTCTTTTATTTCTTCCTGCACCCAACTGTCATTCAGCATAAGGTTATTTAATTTCCATAATTTGTGTGGGGTTGAACGTTTTTGGAGTTAGTTCCACCTTTAGTGCCCTGTGGTCTGAGAAGATACAAGGCAATATTTCAATTCTTTTGATTTTGTTGAGGTTTGTTTTGTGTTCTAGGATATGACCAGTTCTGGAGAATGTTCCATGGGATGATGAGAAGAATGTATATTCTTCATCTTTGGGATGGAGTGTTCTACATGTGTCTATCAAGCACAGTTGTTCTCGGGTCTCATTTAAGTCCTTTATATCTTTGTTTAATTTCTGTTTAGAGGATCTGTCCAGTTCTGTAAGAGGAGTGTTAAAATCCCCTGTTATTATGGTGTTTTAGAAGATCATGTTACTCAGACTAATTAAGGTCTGTATCAAGAATCTGGGAGCATTTAAGTTGGGTGCATAAATACTTAGAATTGAAATGTCTTCTTGTATTTTTCCCTTGACCAATATGAAGTGACCATCTTTGTCTTTTCTTAGTTGCTTTAAATCCACATGTATCTGAAAAAAAGATTGCAATTCCTCTTTTCTTCTGAATTCCATTTGCCTGAAAAATTGTCTTCCAACCCTTAACTCTGAGTTTTAATTTGTCTTTTGAGGTTAGGTATGTTTCCTCCAGACAGCGAATGGATGGCTTTTGTTTTTAATCTAATCAGCCAATCTATGCCTCTTCAGTGGGAAATTCAAGTCATTAACATTTATTGAGATAATTGATAGATGTGGTAGCATTCTATTCCTCTTACTTTGTGAAAGTCCATTGCTTGTCTTTTGCATCATTGTGGAAGCTAGGTTCTGTCCTTTAATTTCTGAGTGTTTACTTTGCTTGTGGTCCATTGTGATGGTCAGTGGGTAGAACAGGTTGAAATATTTCCTGTAGAGCTGGTCTTTTTTTTTCTTTTTTTTTTTTTAATTGAATGGTAACTGTGTACATTGATGCACTTTGGGGGTACAGTGTGGTGTTTTCACACACAATCCAAGACACTTCCATCAAACTGGTTAACATAGCCTTCATGTAACTTTCTTAGTTATTGTGTTA